>SMSR01008867.1:0-18014 GCA_019453355.1 Ceratina japonica | reverse complement strand
AGGTCTCCCGGGAACGATCGCCCACCGGGTCCAGGAGCTCGAGAGAGGAGCAGTTGGACGAAGCCAGAAGATTCATCGAGAGCCAGTTCGACGAGCAGCGTCGACTGTCGTTGCGACGCGACGACGAGGATCGGCAGCCGATGGAGCCGAGGTCGTACGGCGGCATCTCCCCGCCTCGGATAACTCTGCGGAACGAGTTCGACGAGGCGATCGACGACGAGTTCAGGCTGATGTCCGACGACGGCGGCGGCGGCGACGCGCCGCTACCGATCCTCGAGGAGGAAGAAGAACTCGAGCAGGACGCGGCGTCGCGCGAGGCCGAACAAGAGGACCGTCTCTACGACAACGTTCCCGCGATGAAATACTCCGGCGGCGATCAGATAAGGATGGAGGTCGGCCGCGGAGACAGTTCGGAGGACATGCACGAGAGGTACGCGGACTTGGCGCTGGGTCCGCGTCCGGGAGACGACGACTGGTCCTTCGAGGAGGACGGAACCGCGCAGAAGGGGAAAAAGTCGAGCAGGTGTTCGAAGTTCGACAGGGGATTCTCGGAGCCGGCGGACTCGGGCAGGTACGAGACGAGGTCGACCGAGAGGCCGGTGCTGGTTCCCATCCGAGCAAAGTCTACGCCGTACTACTCGACGACCAGTCTCAGCGGCGAGTCGACCACGTCCAGTCCACCGATGCCGATCAGGACGCAAATTCGAACGAAAACGATGCCTTACTCGTCGACCAGGAGTCCCCAGAGCGAGGGCGACACTTCCTCGAGCATGGACAGTCCTGTTCACACGCCGATTCACAGTTCCCACTCGCAGGTCGCGGTGCGCAGAAGACGGCGGGAGAACCTGAAGAGGCGGCACCGAGTGGTGGTGGTCGACCTCGAGGCGAAGGACAACCAAGTCGTCTCGAGCACCGACTCGAGCTTCGACGTGGCCAGCATCCCGCCGCCGTTGCTCGCCGCCTCCGATCGTCCTAGCGCCGACATCGACGACGACGACGTCGACGACGACGATTACTCGGAGGCGAAGAACGAGCAACGCGATCGACGACACCAACGTTGACGGGATCACCGTTGGGGGATGTAATTCTCCTGCTGCGTTACAGCCTCGACGTCTCGTTGCGTTTTGGGTCACGACGAGAGAGAGAGAGAGAGAGAAGAGGAACGTCGCGACGACGAAACGCAACGGGAGCGCGACGGGAATTGTAAAATGATCTGGATCGATCTCGGTCGGCGACGAGAGGCCAGAAGTGCAAAACGTGCAAAACAATCTAGTCTGAAGGAGGAAGGAATTGAATGGGGGGGAGAATACGTCTTGACGACGAAGATACCGAGGATCCGTGCGAAAGGAATTATAATTATAGAGAGAGAAGTGTTCGGTTCGATTATAGGAGATATCGCGCAAACGTTCTAGTCATTATAGTCTAAAGTAAAGGATAGGGGGGGGGGTCGAGTTCGTCGCGACGACGAACAAACCGAGAATCGAACGATGCCTGTTGCGAAAGGAATTTAATCGACTGGGCGATCGGGATCGATGTCGGTCGTTAACGTGAGATCAAAAATATCGTGCAAACAATCTAGTCTAAACCTATGGCAGTGTAAGAGTAATTAGTACGTTTGTTACACGTTTTAGAAATTCAATTTAATTTGATACGATATATATATCGTCGTTACCGCGTGGGAGCTTTTTTCCGAGACTCGTAACAAGAGATATTGAGAGACGAAGCTGAATTTTTAATTCCATCGTACGTACTTGATCGCGTCCTGCCGTGTGTACCGAAAAACACAGGCGAGACGAAGCTAAACCTATTAACGATAATTAATTAGTCTAGGAAACAATACGACATAGGGTAAGAGTCAGCGAAGGACGACGTCCCGATTAACTCTTCGAATGCAGTTTGACAGCGTCGCGATCGTGTACGGTAGTCGAGGGGTTAATCGGGATCGTCGCGGCGCCGATTTTATTTCCGTTCGAAAGAATTCTCGTGTGGGGAAACGGACGCGGGTTGGACGAAGGGGAGCGAAGGTACAGAGGAGACGCGGTGTCGACGATGCTGTTCGAAAAAAAGCATATAAGAAAGAACGACAATCATTGTTGGACGACGAAGGCATCGTGAATGAGGGAAGGGCAAGGGAAAAGGTCGGAACCGGATGGAATTGGTCAGTTTTCGTTCCGGAATCGAATCTTCGACCGGTAGTTTAGTTCGTGTCTCGTTTCAGGACGGAGGACAAGTTGCTCAACGTAGATACTTATAAAAGATGTTTGTCGCGTAATTTCGTTGATACGTACGTTGTTGTATGTCGAATTGCGACTCGGGCGAACGGTTGTATATCGAAGGAAAGACGCGCGGAATTTCGTGACTCGAGGGGTGTGGCCGATTAACGCCTCGATCGTCTTAAAGTTGACAAAAATCGAAACGCGTCTCCCGTTCAAGTTTCTTTCGCGAAACGAAACGATCGTGCAGTCTCTAGCTCGTGGAAGGTTTATCGGTGAACGGTGCAAGGGCCAAGGCCGGCCTTCGTGACGAAGGTGACGGTCGTTGAAATTCTCTTTTGATGTCAATTATAATAACGTCGCGTCGATGAAAGTGCTCGCTTACGTCGTTCGACGGTTAAAAATATCGGCCGGACCTTGAGCGCGTCAATCGTCGTTTAATCGTATGTGTCCCGTCGCCGTGTAATAAGGGTCGCGCTCACGATTAGGAGCGAATTCAAATTTACTTCGACGAGTCGGTTTCAAAACGGGAGAACATTATTCGCGGGTAGTAACGAAGGGGAAACGTCGAAGACGAAATTTTGTTCTAGGAGCAACGCGTGCGGCGAGACATCTCGTTGGCTTATTAGCGAGCATCGATATTCCGTGTACGCGCGAGAGACGCAGACAAGAGTGGCCGGATCGGCCGATGCTAAATTTACGTCGAACGATCGATAAATAATATACGACGGAACTCGTTGGAGAAAAAAAAAAAAGTGTCGCATGCCGGCTTGACGCGTAGCGTTACGTCGAGCGTGAGGCGACGACGTAAAAATAATGTCTTTGCTCATCTCGTTCGCGATTAAATGTTCCACTCGACTCGTATGTAAAAAAAAAAAGAAAAATACTCGCGCGGTTCGGGTCGCGTGTACGCGGTCTTTTTCGACCGAATTAATGATGATTTTCAATTAATCGGCTCGCGTTCTCACGGGGTTGTTTTGTTCCTTTTTTTTTTTTTTTAAATTCGTTCCGAGACGAGCTCGAAAGCAATAACGATATTTTAATCGGTGGGAAGGCGTTTTTATTGTTGACGGAAGCAAGGCTAGTGCACTTCTAAACGTTTTCGCGCGGCTGGGGAAACACGGAGGGGAGCCGTGTTCGTTGCAACGAGAATACGATTAACCGAGACTCTCGACATTTTTACTCGCACCACTACTAATAATACAGTTAAGCTGCGGATGTCTACGGTAAATTCATAATTTTATAGATTCAACTGTGGAATATCTGTGTACAAATTTGTTTCATCCTCTGTGTGTCACGATGTATAGGATTTGTATTCACGTGCATCGGGTACTCGGTGTATTTTTCCGCGTCGAAATTGTCGACGAACGCGTGAACGTCCGCAGTCCAGTGCACTCGTTGTCAGTGATTCGAACGAGGAAGACGACGTTCGAGGGGAAGCCGAGCTTAGATAATCTGAATCGTTCTGTGATTCGTCGGTAGACGAGGGACGCGAGAAACGGGATACATAAAAACTGTGTACATAAAATAATCGGTTTATCGGATGGGCATATAAGAAGAACGTTTCGCGGGACGCACGAACGTCTCGAACGAGCAGTAGAATATATCGTCCGACCGAACGAAGGGCGGCGATCGTTGATAATCATAGTCGTCGTTGAACGAAATCGTTAATCACCACCGTGACCATCGATCGCTACTCCATTAATCATTGTTACGCTATTATCGCTACATTTAATTGATTAAAAGAAGAAACGAAAGGTTAATTGTTACTATCGTAGAGGGCAGTGAAGATTATACGAAGAAATTAACTACGTATCGAAGACTATAATTAATCCCTGGAACGGCACAGCTTCCTATAACTGTCTCCCGACTCGGCGAGAAGAGGCGACGGCGGCGGCGACCTTTGGTTGCGCGACGAAAATCAAACTATAAGAGTAAATACGCTAAAAGCGAACGGATAGATAGAATTATAATTCGACGGTGCGGACTCTGTCGTTCCGGGATTGAAGAAACACAAGATACGCGGTAGAAATTCGCGGGCAACTGGCTGAGTGCCGATCGCGATGGCGAGGCATAAGTTTAATTTAGACGCCGTGCGTTTAAACATTGCGGTAGATCGACGACGAACTCTGCGAAACGCTCTGTCGAACAGTTTCCTTTTCGAAAGCGGTTTCCTCCGAGCGCAGTTCGTCGCCGAGAGAGATAAAAAACAAAAACGATCCTCGATGGCGCACGCCAGATTAGAAGTAATAGCCGAAAGGCTCGATCGGCTGTTCCGACAGCCTAGAGAGAACGCGGCAGTTGCGCGAGTCGTAAACAGAGTTTTCGGATATTTGTTCCTTCTTGCATGCAAATCTATTCAGTAATGTACTCGTGAAATCATTGCCGTTCGATCTCTGATGTCTATAGAACACCGGGTCGGACAGTGGATCGGTATGGCCCGAAACAGCCTGTGGTATGGCATTTTTCTGTCGTACACCGATTTTACTAATACATATTTCCGGTTCTCCCCATTTCCAGTAGCTCGTCAGAGACGAAATACCTCGCGTATGCACCATTTTATCTGCTATTATGTACGTTATCGCCGTCGAGCTCCGTCCAGCTCGTTATATACGGAAGAAGGCTGAGAGACGTAAAACTTGGACGGTCATAAATAATCAAATACTCAGAAACAAGTGGAACTTGGAATGTTCGTAGCGGGAAAGTTTCCTCTTTAAAATGCCGTCTCATTTATTCTGCGGCGACTTCGGGTTCCGGAGACGCCGTCGTAAAGGCAACTATAATGTTTTCAATTGTTATCTTTCACAGAGTCTCCGACCTGCCTCAATGTTCACCAGATTCAATGCCCTTGTATCGATAAATTTACATTCACTTTCTATCGCAGCGAGTGTCATACCCGTCTACGTCTACTAAATAACGAGTGTTCTATAGAGATCGGTGAGTTCGACGTAGTCCGCTGCGGTTCTGTTAGCCCGAGGAGCTGACACGAGTTCCAGCTGCGATGTTTGACTGTTTCACGAAGATCATTGGTCGACAAAATGTTTTGGGCCGAACTAAACCGGGCGAACTTAAATCGGAAAAAAATACTAATTCTTTGCCGAGTATTTGTACACGCTTTCTACGGAGAATTCGTTATTCTGGTTTTTTTCCTATCGTTTCTGTCGAAAACGAAATCCGACACGATTTTTGAAACGGGAAATCGTTTATTTGACGGAAATCATTGTCGACTAGTGATGTCTGTCCAGTGGCGGATGAAAGGGACGCATGGAATTTTGGAATGCGTTTTGGTTTGTTGCGTGTTATGTAAACGATGGGCAACTCGATTCGGTAGTTTTGAAGTATCGGCAACTGGACGCAAGCCATTTTTCGTCGACGCGCCGCACCCCGATCGAACCGTGACTTTTTTTACCGTAACGAAAAAAAATGAAAAAAGAAAAAAAAATAGAGACACTCGAGCCCATCGTTGACGTTTGAACGCGGACGCGTCGACGCTTTGACGGACACACGTCCACCGGCCCCTGAAAATCGTCGCTTTCTTCTCGAGTTCCTCGTTCATTCTCTCGATATCTCACGCTTCCCCCCTTTTTATTATTTACATTTCTCTCACTGCCTCCCCCGACGGTCGCATATCTTTTCTCGTACACGTTCTCTCGAAAGAAGGTTCGGTGTCTCTCTCCCCTGGCGATCGACTCTTCCGCAGCGAGAAATCCCCATGAAAAAAAGACCCGACTCCCAACAGAGAATAAGAGTATCGTCGCGTCCTCGATCTATCCGTACACACGAGTTTTACCGTGCCGGTTTTTAATTATTTACTCGTCCCTCGTGTTGCATTTGTGCATCGTCAGTCCTGCCCTGCCACCGATGTTACACACGCACGCGTCTCTCTTCGAGCACTCTTCTACACTTGCGTTCCGTCTTGTTCTCCGTTTTCATTTTTGTCTGTGTCATCGTAACTCGTCGCTGGATCGCGGATTCTTCTGCACTCGACGCTCGACGAAAGGAAAACCGTATTATCCGTGTTATTCTGTCGAAAGTTTTACGAACGTCCGACAGAAGAATCCGCCGTCTTCTCACTGTGACTCTCGTCTGTCATCGACCTTGTACCCACATTGTCTCGCCTTCGTCTCACGCTGTCGCTGAAAAGTTTCTTCGATAATTCATGGATCGCAATCAGAAAATAAAGTATAATGTGAATGTAACATCGTACAAGTACTTACAGCAAATTTTTTAGCGACAGAGTGTACACGTATCGTATCATTCTCATCTACTTTCATTTCCTTGGACTCTAATCATTCTCATTTTCTTCGATCGTCTCTCTTTATTTCGTCTGTTACTCCTATTGTTGTTCTTCTTTTTGATTTGTCATTTTCTAGTCGTTTCTCGTACGCGTGCGTGTTGTTTCGACTACGCATCGCGTATGTCCAGCCTCTCGATATCGATATCGTTGCGCTCAAAGTTCTCGCATCCGTTTCGTTCATCAGCCAATGTAGTTATTAAACGGCACACGAGCCTCCTGACAATTATTTTTTCAACTGGTCACCTTCTCGTTGTGTGTCGACATTATTCGAAAATCCGAGTCGTTCGGAAGTGTAATAGTGTCCATTTGACGACGATTGCCTGTCAAATTACTACCGCCACGGTTTTCACGGGTTGTTACCAGCTTTTGAACGGAACGGAAACCGAGAACACGTTGGGCATGTTCAAAGTTGATCAATTGACTGAATTTACTGTACTCGTTACCATAAATTGAACGCATATACGTATACATATAATATACATACACGTAAATTTATAATTAACATAGACGTAAGACACGTTAGTATGCGAGGATCGTGATATACCCGCGATAGGGATCAAGGTATTAGACGTAAAAGGTGTAACGCGCGTAGATAACTTGTACGGTCATGCGAATACGGTTTCCGAAGCGCGTTCGACNTAATTAACATAGACGTAAGACACGTTAGTATGCGAGGATCGTGATATACCTGCGATAGGGATCAAGGTATTAGACGTAAAAGGTGTAACACGCGTAGATAACTTGTACGGTCATGCGAATACGGTTTCCATTTCGGCCGATTGGCTTTTGTTTGTCAACGGGTTTTTCAACGGGTTTGTCAATTCGTCGGAGTAGAGAACGGACAGTAGAGTGTAGAGGACGCAGAACGTCCGATTGTTCCTTGACCCTAAGGGAGGAAATAAAGTACGGACGAGAGGAGGAAACGATGCCGTCGCGTTTAGCCGAGTATACGTGTGTGTGTGTGTGTGTGTAGGTGTCCGATATGTACTCTACGTATGCTTCTCGACAGGTGGTGAATACAATCGTTGGAACTACGCGAACGGCTACGTGAACTCGCCGGCTTGGCACGTGCCGCTCCAAATGGCGCGGATTCGTAACGTAATGGTTCACGCAACGCCACGCACCCTCACCAATCGGTTCATACCGGTGGACCCACGTTGAGAGAAACGCTACTTGACGGAAACGAACAAAGAAGTACCACGCTACATCTCAGAGAGTATAGAACGGGCTTCCCCGTTAGCGCACGAACACACACAAAAACCGAGGAGAAAACGCAGGGAAAGAAGAACACACGTGCCTCCGTTCTTCCGTCCTCCGGTGCTTCGTTCACGTTTATTTACGATCTCTCGTCATTACGATCGCACACACGCAGAGTAGTCACCACGTACACACGTTCCCGATGGAACAGTTCGGAAGACCTCTCTCCTCCCCGGTTTTTTCATGGCCACGAACCCTTCGACGCTGTCCCCGTTTCCGATCCAGTTTCGACCGAGTAAATGTTCGTATCCAAGTTTCTAAACGCACCGCGCATAGCGTCTCGGCGGATCGTGGCCAGGCACCGTCAAATCCCGGGAAATCATCGTATTTCCATCGAGAGGCAATTTTTGGATCGTTACGAGGATTTAGTTCGAGAAACGGTCGGAAGAAAACGAACGAACGTCGTTGCGCGTACCGCAACCCGCAACTTTGGTCTCTCGCATTAGAAATCTAGTCGACACCGTCACCGTCCTTCAGTACCAGCCCCTTTTAGATTTCTCCGATGTCGTTCGATTCGTTAGGCGCACACTGAATAGTTGCCCACGTTCCGTAACGCAAAATATCTCTTCACGCTTGCACCGCACCCTTATTAGAAGGTAGAAAGAAGATAGTTGTGACCCGTATCGATAGTCGATTCCTCCGACGTCCCATTTTTAATCATTACACGGAAGAATCTCGTAAAATTCCAAGCGTGTACAGTTTTCACTTTGCCCGTCCGTTTTTCCCGTTTTTCACGTCTAACCGGCTTTCGTAGCGACCCTTACCCGCCCTCCTATTATCGACCCATAGCTTTTTAGTTCCCTATCAACTGCATCTAGCCATCCCCGGTCATACCCGTCGTACCGCGTGTCGCGACTCACAAATAATTCCGATTCTGATATTTTCCATTGGCTTTGTAAATACTGTGCGTAGATTGCTTCCCGATTTCTCAGTCTCAGTCCCGTTGGTATCGCGCGCAGAGATGTGAATTTTCACGAGACGTCGACGCGTCTTCGACGCAGGAATCAATTATTCGTGGGCCAACAAATTTCGATGAGTCGTAATCGGTTCGGAGATTGAGGAGAATTCGTGGATCGCGTGACACACCCAAAAGCGAGCGGGACCCCGGATTCGCAGAGATACCGAAGCCATAAACAGTGATTAACGAAATTCTGATGATCGCGACGCGACGATTAAACTCACATCTCTAGTTGCAGTGTGGTACTTTTACTTTCCCGCATCGTGACACGTACACACACACTTGCGATGAACGTGTGTCAATTACATTCTCTCTGTTGTTATATACTATACTATTCGGAACCTTGTGAACCATTACGTAGCGAACCCTCTCACGATTTTCACCAACGATTACGTATATGTATTATCTGTCTGTCACCCGTCACGATACGATATGATATCTCTCACCGTTTAGCCCCGTTCTCTATTCACCTGTATCGAGTGTACCTCCCCTCGACGAGAGAAAACGTAATACACCCCCCGAAGGACTCGTCCTTCGTCTCCAGTCTAGAGGATCCTATTTCGCGTGCGTTAACGTGCCTGTAGCTTCCTCTTTTACAATTTTTAACGGAAGTACGGCGACTCGCGCGATTGATCAAACGTTTCTCTCTACTTCGAAACACGGACGAACATTCCTCTCGCGTCGCCGCGGACCGTCTTCCGCTCGGCAAATACATTTTCACTCGTAACTCGTGATTAAGCTAGCAATTAAGCGTTTTAGCTCGAAGCGTGATCGATCGCACGAGTCACGTTAATCACGCGTGTAGACGCGTGTGTACGCGTGATGGAAACCGAGTTCTCTAGTCGACGCCGTTACAGTCACGGGACACGTCGTACGCACACACACACACTTACACGCCCGTTACTTTTTGCAACGTATGTGACACCGTATTTATTACTCTCTCTTCGATCATCACCACTACTTCCCCTTCTCATTTAATATCGTGGCCTTCTTTCAGGTGTGTTCACACTCGTTCTTTTTCTATACGTGTTCGATGTTCCACCTCGAGCGGTCGCGACGAGATCGGTGAACCGTTCCTTCAGGACTCCTTAACGAACTCTCGGGAAACCGTTCGCTCGTTAATTACGAAACTAGACGAAGAAACGTCTGCCCGTTTTAGCTCCGTCACGTTCACGGCTTTCTCTTCCTTTTTCGCCGCATCGTCCGTTTATCAGCGAAACATTCGAGACGGTCTTCGAAATTGATTAGTGCCAAATTTTTCGTCGACCCCCAAACGCCGAGCTCCGGTTTTCGTTCGGAGAGCGTCGCGCAAAATTTTGACGACGCAGCGAGAATCATCGTCGACGTCGTTTCAATATCATTTTGTTCCATTAATTGGCACGCTTTCCTTCTTCGTCGTTAGAACGATCGATATATGTCTTTTTTTTTCTTCTCGCTGCTTCGTCGAGACACTAACTCCCTGTTGAAAACCAAACGTGTCTATGCAGTTGTCCCGCGATGAGAACCGTTTGTGTTCCGGTAAATAAAATGGGATCGCGACGACCCCGGCACGGACTTCGCTTTTTACTCACTTTTTGTCGCCTATTTTGTCTCGTAGAAAAATACGCAACAGAAGTTGTAGGGGAAGCGAAGATCGGCGGCCGGTCGTTGCAATTTCCTCGAACGGCAAGCGTTTGATTTTCTTTTAGACGGAAATCTTCGTCTTCCACGAGAAACGCGTTACCGTAGAGAGAACTTAATTTAGGTACCTTTTATAAACTTTTTATACGTGTGCGCGTCACACTTAACCGACTCCAGGCACGAAGGTGTAACGGAAAAAAAGAAAGGAAGATTAAAGGATACGTGTCCCTCTCCCCGACGACAGTTCTCCGAAATTGGAACGACGCGCCCTTCGATTTTTCAAACGCGCCTTCGTACGTTCCCAGAGTGTATCCGAGATCATCTTTTAATCGCGTGAAAACACACGGCGAAACGAACGATCGAAATCGACGTTTGATAAACAAGGGAGAAGAAACGGAGGGAAAGCGAGGGTTGTATCTCGAATGAACGCGTGATCCGTCGTGTCGACGCTCCTCCAATTTGTAATTTTCTGTACCTTTTTTCGATCGTTTATCGACATACCGTACTCGTTAACTCTCTCTATATATATATATATAAATATATACATAAACACATATACATATATAAATATATATATACACGAGCATACGGTCCGGAAAAAATGCGCGGTGATTTCCCCCCGTTCGCGCCGTAATCGTGGTTCAAAGAACACGGCGAAAGAGAGGGTGGTAGGTAGATCTCGCGTAACGGTGAACGAAAATTAATAAAAGGGAAATCACGGCGTCCGAGGGAAAGGAAGACGATACTCCAACCGTAGGAAAATCTCTATTGTACATTGATTATTGATACATTAATTATGATAACAATAAATTATATACAAAGTCACAACGGCCAGAAGTATTCTTCTGATTATCTTTTCGTTCAGTTCTTCTCGACGTAATTTTTTTGGTTTTTCATTTTCTTCCAATCTCTCTCCACCGTTGCGTTCTTCGCCCCGAAACGATGAAGGTCGCCGCGAGGTTTTCACCCTCGACCCTCGTCTTACGTTTTCTCGGGTACAGGTTTTCGTTGGGTACCCCGACTTTTTCTCTTTTGGACTCTCCTCCCTCCCTTCTTCTTCTTCTTCTTCTTCTTCTTCTTCTTCTTGTCGATTGAACGGAAAGTTACGGTTAGAGGCGATGTATTGTCCTGGTCCCGAGCGCGTTCTCTCTCCTCTTTCCGTTCTTCATTACCGTATCTTTTTATCGCACTCCCGGATTCGTTGGTCGACCGGATGACAATACCATGTGTGAGTAATCCCCAACAGTGCCTAATTCTTTACTGTCGATGACATGTTTTATTATTATTCTTCTTCTTCTTATTATTATTATTGTTGTTATTATTATTTGCGGTTCTCGTTGTCTCGACTCAATTTGTTCATTTGCTCGGTAGTCGCACCAACCACCCCTCTTCCCCTCTTCTGTTTTTTCCGTTCGCAGTTTTGCTCTGAATGTGTTCTCGATCTGTTCGAACCTTCGCATGACGATAGCGCAATTTTGTGAACATTTTTTAGCCCAAATAAATCTTGTAGTCGATCGAAACCGCGAGACCGAATAGAATGCGATTTTTTTTATCGTTCGCCTCTTTATATTTATTTTCCCCGTTATTTCTTCCGATTGCAGGATGCAAAACTTTATACGTCTTAATTGTTAATATTTTTCTGTTTACTCTTTTGATCAAGCTTCTTGATCGAAGGAGTGCGAATCGTCCCACGAATTTTTAGCTGAACCATAGATTCTTGTTAGCACCGATTTGTCATGTGGCATGCCGTTAGATTAGCGATTAGTTACGTTCGAAATTAGGATATTCCTTGCACACGGTCCTTGCGCGTCATAGAATCCTAAAAGTTTTTGTAATCGATCGAATCGACGGGATAATCATTTTTTACTCGTTGTCGGTGTTCTTTGTAGCGAACGATTCCGACTGCAACAACTTTTAGGATGAACGACGCAAAAATGATTGCTTGCCCTCGATCCATGCTCGATTCTCTCTATTTTTCACTTTCTCTCTCTCTCTCTGACGTCTGGTCTTTTTGTTATTTTTTCTTTATTGCGGATCCTGTGTTTTGTGTATGTCGTTATCGAGGTATTAATAAAATCGACCGACGCTCTAAACTCGAGAGAGGCCGATACACAAAGTGCACACCGAGTAGCATGCGCGACACTCGGAATTTTTACTCTATATTCATTTTCCTCGAGCGATGTATTTACTATTTACGTATTATTGTCTTTTGATCCGCCGTTTTTTCATTATCACACCTTTTCGTGATTTCGCAAGAACGATCCCCGAGAGGCCCCGGCGACGTTCGCTTCTCTAACTTGTCTTCGTTTACAGATAAGCCGGCCACGCCGAAGACACAGGAGAACAATAATTCTGTCTACGCGAACGAGAGATCGCCGGAAAAACGTACGAACGGTATGGCGGTGGTGGAGACCAACGCTAGCACCGTCAACACCCCGGACTTGAGCCCCGTGAAAAATGTTCAAAACGGAGAGGTCGAGGACGCCGAAGTTCGAAAAACGAAAGTGAGCCGACGCATATTATTACGAACGAAAACGATCTTTGATTGAAATCAATCGAAGAATTCGTTCGTTCACCCTAACGTATCTCAGAACTGTGATCGTTATAATTGATGTTTAGCGATGGCCGACCGACAAGGCGTATTACATCGCGAAGGAACTGCTGATGACCGAACGGACTTACAAGAAAGATCTGGACGTGATAAACGTGGTAGGTACGGACTGAACGTCCCCGATGCTGTTTCGATTAGAAATTCGAAAGATCGTTCTCCCGATATCGGGGATAACAGAGTTCGTCTCTCTCCGCGGCGTGGTTTAGCTTTAAATTTAAGATAGCGGGCGGAAAATTGCTGCGGTAATCACGTGTCCCAATTTTTTTGTTGCCCGGCAGTGGTTCAGGGAGGAAGTATCTCGAGAGGCGGAATTAGAGGGTGAAGCGGTCGTTTCGCTGATCGAGCTTTTAGCAGACGTGCACGGGCCTTGCCTCCAAGAAATGGAGGCGAGATTGGAACGGTGGGAGAGCAACGCGCGGCACAACATCGGCGATTTTCTTTACAACACCTTGTTGAACGTGCTGCCGCTTTACGATCAATATCTGGAGAATCTGATACCGGTCCTCGAGAAGCTCGAATATTACACGAGGACGTCGCGCCGTTTCGACCAGCTGTGCCGCGACTTCGAAACCCAGAAGCATTGTTACCTACCGTTAACGTCATTCCTTTTGAAACCACTGCAACGATTGTTGCATTACAACAGTATTATCGATAGTACGGTCTTACAATTATTCTTCTTTTATTCTGTACCTCGTCGATTCGTATCGTGTGACGCGCAATCTTTTCAGGACTGTTAGATCACTATCCGAAGGATCATACGGATTTCGAGGATTGTTTGGCCGCACGGGATCGATTGGGCGAATCGTTGCTCGAAGGTCTTAGCATAATTAATCAAGCGGTGAGTGTCCGGATCTCTTTAGTCGTTTCGGAGTTCGATAACGATGTATTTTTAATTATCATCTGTAGGAGAACCTGGTCCAGCTTTGCGAAATGCAAAGGGACATCAGCGGTTTCGATAACTTAGTACAAGAGGGTCGTAGATTTATTAGACAAGGCTGCCTGCAAAAGTATAGTCGCAAAGGTTTTCAACAACGGATGTTCTTCCTGGTAAGCGTCCGCGCGACGGTCCACTTTCCGTCCGCGATTTACTTCTAATTCGAACGTCTCGTAGTTCTCGGACATATTACTGTACACATTCCGTACTCAACAACCGAATCAGTACTTCCGGGTTCACGGGCAACTTCCGTTGAAAGGAATGAAGATTCGGGAGGGTGACAACAAGACCGGCGCGGACTTCGCGTTCGTGATCGAGACTCAAGGAAATCAGTAAGCACAGGCGGTGTCTTTTGAACGAATTATGCATTTGACTCGACGACGTGTTAAAAGGATCTCTGTCGCGGTCTCTGTATGCTCGTTACGAGGTCGTTGCACCGGTAGAATGTTCGCTTAAGTACGCCATTCTTCCATTGACAAACGCGCCAGACGTTTTAACTACCGGTTGCTTTCCACTGTGTGCTTTTCTACTTTCGTCTTCGTCGTCGTCTTTCAAACACTGATTCGTTTCGATTCATGTTCGGTCAGGTCCTTGACGGTCGCCGCGGTTAATGAGGAAGAGAAAGAAAGGTGGCTGGAAGATCTGAGCATGGCCATAGCACAAGCCGACGCGGACCCGAAAATGCCGTATTTGAATTTAAAAACTTGTAGTAAGTTCAGTCTCGATTCGACAATTGTTCGACGTCGTTTTCGTTGGACAATTATTATACAAGGTTGGTCAAGTTTTAGATTCTACCGACGAAGTGGGCGACGGTATCGGACTAGAGGCGGACAGAGGAAGTTGCGGGGGCGCTAAAGCTTCTCAACGAATCAACACGACCGTACACGTCTGTTGGCATCGAAGCACGAGTATCAGTTACAGCGATCAACTACGAGCGTTCCAAGTTGTATTCAATCGTTGATGCAATCGGGTTATCTCGAAATCGCGTCGACAATTATTTCACCGTCAATGTAACGTTGTTAGTTTACTAGCGCGTTCAACCGATTACATTGTCGATGTAAATTGGTCGTAGACGATTTTAAGATAACTCCATTCCGTGCACGTTTGATCCTGCTGGTGTTTACGTACGAGTTCGTTTCGTTTCAGAACCAACTCAGCGGATTTCTGTTGCGGAAATTTAAAAATAGTAACGGTTGGCAGAAGCTCTGGGTCGTCTTCACCAATTTCTGTCTGTTCTTCTACAAGTCGCATCGGGACGACTTTCCGTTGACCAGCTTGCCGCTGTTGGGATATACGGTGATGACGCCGTCGGAAAAAGACGGGATCAACAAGGACTTTGTTTTCAAATTACAATTCAAGAGTCACGTCTATTTCTTTCGCGCCGAGAGCGACTACACGTTCGGACGGTAAAGATGATCGAGAAGTCTGATCACGTATGCGTGGTGGAGGTTCGATTAACGCACCTGACGTAACGCAACTGTGTTTTTCAGATGGATCGAAGTAATTCGAAGCGCGACGCAGCAAGGCCACGTGTCTGGTAGCTTTAACGGAAAGGAAAGATATTAACAGACTCGTTCTGTAGAACAAATCGATATGATATTTTTTATTCTGATGTACAAGTTGTATCGTTCGAGTTGAGAAATCTCAAAATCTTCGGGGAAACCGTACTTGGTTTGATAGTTAAGAAAAGTTTAGTAGACGAACGATTGAAACTCTGCGGCCTTATCCGAGGACTGAAATCAAAGTTGTACGATTAAAATTGTAATCGACAATCAAACCGAGATCGTATATATCAAAAGTAATCGTAAAGACTGTTTCTCGTCGAAAGAGACGAAATGAAAGCAAAACATTCTATCAGAGGGGAAGCATTTACGTTGTGCTGTTTTTCCAAAGCCCCGTTAATTAAAAGAGATCGCGATGTCAAAGATCACATCGCATTCTTATCGGTCTCCTCGTATGCTTGACGCGTACTTGAAAGATACGTTTGACAAGGGTGACATAATTGGCCTGTAAATAATAATAGCGTAGAGATCGAGGCATTCGTTTTCGTAGTTATCACGAATCCGATGCCAACACGACGATTTACAACGGTTGGAAGAAGTGTCGACGCGTCTCACACCAATTGTATGATCGAAATACCAATCAGGCCTACTTCAGATATCGAATTTCTCAGGTCACAATTTAACGTTGCAGTGATTACAAACTTACAGCCACTGTAGACGCATACATTCGGATTGTCNTGTAAATAATAATAGCGTAGAGATCGAGGCATTCGTTTTCGTAGTTATCACGAATCCGATGCCAACACGACGATTTACAACGGTTGGAAGAAGTGTCGACGCGTCTCACACCAATTGTATGATCGAAATACCAATCAGGCCTACTTCAGATATCGAATTTCTCAGGTCACAATTTAACGTTGCAGTGATTACAAACTTACAGCCACTGTAGACGCATACATTCGGATTGTCTATTGATATTCTGGTTGAAGGTTGAAACTTCGAATGTTGCGAACGGTACGAAAAGTTTAGGTATTTAATGCGTAATCCTTGGACCAATTTTGTAATGGAACTTTTTTTTATAGCGACGTACGTCTTTGAAAAGACAATAATTTCGTTAGCGTACTAGAGTTCTTTTTCCTCGTTATTGAATCAATATTAAACGAAAATCTATTTTCTAGTTATCGTTAAGGGTTTAATAACTTCGCGATTCGTTCGGTTCGATTACACGAAAACTGGCTGTACGAATTGTTTTTTTTTTTTATTATTTTTTTCAAGAAATTGTTTAGGAGTCGTTGTAAANATCCTTGGACCAATTTTGTAATGGAACTTTTTTTTATAGCGACGTACGTCTTTGAAAAGACAATAATTTCGTTAGCGTACTAGAGTTCTTTTTCCTCGTTATTGAATCAATATTAAACGAAAATCTATTTTCTAGTTATCGTTAAGGGTTTAATAACTTCGCGATTCGTTCGGTTCGATTACACGAAAACTGGCTGTACGAATTGTTTTTTTTTTTTATTATTTTTTTCAAGAAATTGTTTAGGAGTCGTTGTAAAGACGAACGCGTGTATTCGGAACGAAAGGATCTCTGCAATAATACGACACACGAAAAAGAGAAGTCCGTAATTTAATAGTTATCTGTTTTTTAGTTACTACAATTGTTTTGTTATAATATAGAATTTAATTAATATATATACATATACGATATATATATATATATATATACATGAAGAAAAAAAATTAGTTTTATACTCGAAAAATCGTACTCGTACGGTCCGCGCTGTTACGTTTCTTCGGCAGCGTCTCTCAAAAAGAAAATGCTCGCGTACCGCGCTCCAAAGAGCGTCGTTTGCCAAACTCGTGCGTTTGTTTATAAAACAATTGTATTCGTTTCATAACGTACAGTTTTAAAGAATACGTCGTTATGTAACAACTGTGTATCAATATTCCGCAATAAACGTACATTAATATACTTTTACCCGCTTTGCGCTTCAATTCGCCGGATTAAAAGTTCACAGACTCCGTAAATCATCCTTTTTCTTCGTGTTGTATACTTTTTCCATTGTCCCGAAGATTATTATATAAAAATAAATAAATAAATGACGATGCAACAGATGTGTTTTTTCACTGGGAACGAGAAAAGCTGGAAATACCCGTAATAGAATTGTTATAGCGATTGCGAGCGATATATCTGACAATCGTTTCCTCGGTAAACGATTAACCGCGGATAAATCCTGTTCATATTAAATGGCATAAGCAAATCCGGTCAGACGAGTCGTTAAACGTGAGAATCGCGAATGCAAACTATCCTCGAGCCGCGAGAGTAAACGATAAAAATCGCGATTCTTTGATAACGTACGAAGAACGAACGGGAGACCGCGTTTCCGCGAAACCGTCCGAGACCGTGTTCGGCAAAAGCGCGTGGAAAATTGTATAATCCGCGTACAGTCGCCGTTATACATATAATAGATAAAATGTTACATTTGGGTCAATGTCTAAAATACAACTAACTCGGGGTTATCGCGGTTTACGTTTGCGCGATGCACATTTTTACCGCACCCCGTAATCGATGTCGTTCGTTAACTTTTTTGGTGGTAACGTGTTTTCCTTTCGACGATCGTA
>SMSR01008866.1:24275-99335 GCA_019453355.1 Ceratina japonica | reverse complement strand
CTAGCCGTCTTCTACGATGAAGCTTTCAGCATCACTGATGTAATGAAACATGTAAGTTCAATTGTCTTTAAAGCAGATATTTTTCTTCCACATTTAATAAATTAAAAAAAAAGCCTAAAATTGCAAATTTTATATGTACAAAATAGAAAATTCATAATGTCAATTCAAGAAATATAATCTAAATACGAATTTCATTTACTCGTTAGAAAAAATAATGATTTGCATTTCTCTGTTGATATCTTAGTTAAATATTGAACACAATTTTATATTTTTAATAGAGAGACATATAATTTTCCTATACGTGCATAAAATCTGTAGTTTAGTCACAAGCGCTTATCGAGGCCTGAGTATGTTGATGTTAACGAAGTCTGTTTGCTATTGACCGATATCTGAAGATCAAACGTTTCAGCTAACGCCAGACTGTGCCTCCATGCTGTCGAAGTGTCGATTTCACGACGAGGAACGGAACTGTACGGAAATGTTCACGTTCCGCAAGACGCAAGACGGCTTCTGTTGCACCTTCAATTATGCCACCAAAGGAGACGACACGCCCTTGTGAGTTTCCACTATACGTAATCCTCGCCGCGCAACGTTAATGCATCATTTATGCGCTTTGCGTCACGTTTATATTTCATCAGTTTCGCCAGGCCTGCGAACTTCCGCTTGTATCAGATCTAATCCATCCGCTAATAGCCCTACGCTCAGCCCTTAGGAAATTATTTCGTAGAAAACGACAGCGCTCCGCGTTTCCCATGCTCTTTCTGCTTTCGTTATTTTTGTAATAAATTCTCTTGTCTTTCTAGGAGTAGGATGAGTGATCACCGAATAACACCGGTAAAGGTGCAGAATTTGACTAGGGACGGAGGACTGTCCGTGTTGTTGGAACCATCTTTAGATGATTACTTCTATTCTATATTTCCTAACGCAGGTTGGAGGGTAAGTTTTCATTCGCTCATATCTTCGTCTCACAGTTTCAATTCGCTTGAACTTACTCAATTTTGTTACGTAGCTATATAGTAATATTCAAATACTTTATCTCTTCATCGCGTTTAACGTGACTTCGATTTATTTGAAGTCACGATTATAGTCATCTCCGTTGTTGATAGAATAATACAATTTGCTGTTATCTTCATTCGCGGTAAAACCGGTTCGCTGCGGAACGGTTCGACAAAAATTTCCATATTCGAATCAGACGTCCGAACCGAGTTAACCGTAATTACGCCGAGACGGAAATGTGGGTCGTGGTAGCTCGCGGCGATTATCCCGCGGCGGCAACGGCAAGCGAGAGAAGGCGAGGACCGGCGCATTATGCAAATTGCAGTTTTTCCTCGTGAGCAACGAACGGCTCACCTACACCGTAAATATGCGCCGCCGTAGCGAGTATCTCACGTGGAGCGGCGCGGCGGCGTCGCACCGTTTCGCTCGGTTCGTCGCGTCGACCTCTCGTTGTCATTCATGAATATTGGAAACTTCGACTTGTCCTCGACGCGTCTCTCTTCGTTATTTCGTCAGGTGACGATCTTCAATCCGTACGATTACCCCGATATGACCAGCGGGGGCGTGATCGACTTCCTCGTTTCGCCGAGGCTACACCTGAGCATGGAGGTACAGGCGATCATGTCTTACAGTCAGAGGACTATCATACCTTATCCGTTGGAAACGCGGGACTGCGTGTTTCCAGATGAGATGGCTTCCATGCGTGCATTCTACACGTACAGCGACTGCATCGTCGATTGCAAAATCGAGGACATGTTAAGAACCTGCGGCTGTGTTCCCTTCTTCTTGCCCAATCGAGGTAAAGAAACGATTAAGTATGTTAACCCCTTAGCTATTACAATGACGTGTCACAGACGTGATAAGTTTACCGGGTCAAGCATAAACAAAAGACGTGATAGGGCGCTCGTGCCAAATGTAAACAAAACGTCTCAGAGATGCTCTAGATCTAATCGAGTTACAGCTATAGACATGGCATTTATTCAGTTTTCTTTACCACGTTCGGAGCTGCAGACTTACTTCTTAAGAGATATTATAAAAGTATCCTTTACAATGTTTAAGGCAAGGGGTTAATAATACCTAACGTAGGATTTTTCTGTTAGAAACTGATTAGTGAAAGGATTTTCGTAGAATTCTATCAAATTATTGCAGCCATTGTAAGAAAATTAGAAAATTAGAAATTTAATACGGGGCGACTGCATCGAGTGATATGCAATTCTTTTTTAAAGAAAGCGGGCCTAGGCACAAAAGGTCGTAAAAAATAAGGTCGTACTGGCGGTGGGGAAGGTCTTAGGACTGTCTTAAACGATGGGCCTGAGAGTCACTTCTGTTACACACGCCCTGGCGAAGAGTCGCAGATTAGAGCTTGAGAAACCTAAAAATTTTTGTGAAGAGAAATAAAGTTATATTTTACGTTAAATCTTACACCATGTTGTAGAAAAGGAAAGTATTTTTACAAAAGGATAACTTTATTTTGGTGACATTTTTTTACTATTTTACATATTCGATGAAAAACGTCCAGTTAATGAGCACAAAGGAAGAGATATGAATAGAGTTTCCTTAGATTATTCCGCGTTAATGCGTAACGTTTAAGAGCAAAGATAGCGACAAGGTCGGCACCGAAAGGCAAAGGAAAGGTTCAAAAGGCGCTCCAGCTCTCACTTTCACTTTCGCCGGGAGGGTTGAAATGAACCGCAGCGGCCGTAGACCAGGCTTGAAGCCTTTGGTAGACATTAACAGCTCCCTGTCCCTTCTTCACCCGAGATTAGAAGCTACGAGGCAGAGCCCATCTGCACGGACTCGTACCGCGCGCGAGCTTTTCAACGACTTCGCTTTCGCGGCTTAAAGCGTTAAAGCGGATCGCACCAAGCGTGAAATTAAGCGGGGGGAGAAAGGAACGCCCTGGCGGGTCCGAAGACAATCTCAACCTGTTTCTACCCTCCCTTTTAACAATCTAATTCCAATCCAAAATCATGCTTACCTAAATAATTTTAGATTCTTAATATAAATGAAAATTTGTAGAGTTTGAGAAAAAAGCTATTTTATTAAATAATTTCGCGCATTTATTTATCTTCAATTTTCATATCGCATAATTGTGCTACATCGAATAATTCAATAGTGTTTTAAAGTTTGAAATTTTAGTTTCTCGTTGCATTTTAAACAGTTATTCGAATACGTTATTCGGCACAATCCAATTAATTATTAGTAATATTATCCAACGTTAATTATCGTCCGTTTTAATTAAATCCATTCGTACATTTCACAGTTCCCGTTTATTTATCGGTTTCCAGGATCCAGGAAAGTCTGCGACTTGGGAGACGTGCCGTGTTTGTCGCGGCACAAATGTAAGCACTATCAAGATACTCATAGACGTAAATCATGAAAGCAATGAATTGTTCAGCTGAATTACTACCGCTGTTCCACAATCTCTCTCTCTCTTTCTCTGATTAATTAATGAACTCCTTGCAGTAGATCAATTTCGTGGGTCTGCGATGCTCGCAATATCTCTATTTTTCGTCTGGATTAAAAATAAATTATGTAATTAGGACGGGGCATCCTATTTTCAGCTAAATGGTTCTCCGTTATACCGCACGAGAATTTATACGACGAGGACGACATAGACAAAGACAAGATTCTGCATTGTCATAGCTGCTATCCCGAATGCAGCGCTGTCA
This sequence comes from Ceratina japonica, assembly GCA_019453355.1. NCBI lineage: Eukaryota > Metazoa > Arthropoda > Insecta > Hymenoptera > Apidae > Ceratina > Ceratina japonica. The sequence continues at coordinate 95,667 of SMSR01008866.1, read as the reverse complement.
AATACACCGCGAGACAGTTTACCACTGACTTGAGATCAAATCAGGACGTTGTCAAATTACTGTGAGTTCCCGTTTGTTTCGACTCCGCTTTGGTTACGTATCAGGTGTATTATATTTGGATATTCGAAGGGGTGATACCAAGATCCAGGATCACGCCGCTATAACTATATTCTTTAATAAGTTCGGCGCAACGAAATTAAGACAGGATGTCATCTTTCATTGGTACGAACTTATGGGTAAGTAAAAAATATATTAATTCACGATAGATGCATATCAATATCATGAATGCCACACATTTTATTGATAAAATAATAATTTACATATAACGTAAAAATACACGTTTCCTATTAAGGAGGTTCGTCCGATCTCTCGAGGGGCAGGCGGTAAGGGGGAATACTTGTGCTCATAAACAGGAACTCGAAAGTTTCACCAGTTCTCGAATCATATTAACAAAATTAATTTTTATGTGTCTGTATTAATGTAAATATATTGAAAAATACAATTACGTGGCAATGAAATTAATGAGATATATTTCAAATCTAGTAAAGCATATTCGAGAAAAACGCTGCAAAATATGACAAAGAACACACATTTGTTAAATAACCTCCTTAATCGCGATGAAATATCTATTAATCATGGAATCATTGAACAAACTGTGTTGTAAACTAAGTCAAACTGTTTTTTACACTTTGAGGTATTGCCTTAGCTTCATATTGCATAGTTTCTTTCTTAACTTTTTAACCGTATTTCGATATGATATACAACTTTTAAGTAACCTTTGCCGACCTTCCCCATAAAAGGGCGTGTATAAGAACCCATTTTTTATATTGATTTTTCTCGGATACTAGATCGTAAATGAATTTTAAATTTCAACAGGATATTTATTTTATATTCGCTATTGAATCTCAATAATTCCCAGGACTTTTTTAACCTACACATTTCACTGACGAACCTCCTTAAAACAATTCTTTTTAGTGATATTTCTTCTAGCTAGCGTCTAGTGACGCTACTTGCATATGTATGCACATATGATATAAGGTATAAGGAATTCCAGCTAGAAAGTCTCGAGAAGGGTGCGATCATAAAACAAAACAGGATTCCGTTGTGTAACGAAGAAGATCGGCGACGTGAAGTCTCCACACTACGTGTAATCCGCTGGCCAGTGGATGAAATAAAAGCTGTGGGAACAGTTTCAGCTACGAGTTGATCCATCGTGTTGTGTACACGTCCGCTCACGGCGCGGGTTACAAGTAGCGTAATGTACTCGCGCCGGGATAAAGAAGTCGCATTTTTCGTTAGGAAAATCCACTGGCTTTCTTTCCTCGCGTAACGCGCTGGAGGGAAACATTTTTTCTCCGTCGACGTCACCTGAAAATATGAATGTCTTTCTTACGTGCCGCCGTGCTCAAAAATATAACTCACCGAGGAGCGAGTTCGCGAATTTTATTATGTACCACGTTGAACGATTGTGCGAGCATTCCGCAAGCAGGGATCTTTATCTCAGTCTTCTGATGAGTTATCGCGCTGTATTCTGTTGGTTATGAGTTCGTTACTAATTCAGTGGTTTCGCAGGTGACGCCGCTAGTATTTGCGGGATTTTCGTCGGTTTTAATTTAATCTTGATCGTCGAGTTCGCCTATTTCGTCGGATGTTTTNCATATCAATATCATGAATGCCACACATTTTATTGATAAAATAATAATTTACATATAACGTAAAAATACACGTTTCCTATTAAGGAGGTTCGTCCGATCTCTCGAGGGGCAGGCGGTAAGGGGGAATACTTGTGCTCATAAACAGGAACTCGAAAGTTTCACCAGTTCTCGAATCATATTAACAAAATTAATTTTTATGTGTCTGTATTAATGTAAATATATTGAAAAATACAATTACGTGGCAATGAAATTAATGAGATATATTTCAAATCTAGTAAAGCATATTCGAGAAAAACGCTGCAAAATATGACAAAGAACACACATTTGTTAAATAACCTCCTTAATCGCGATGAAATATCTATTAATCATGGAATCATTGAACAAACTGTGTTGTAAACTAAGTCAAACTGTTTTTTACACTTTGAGGTATTGCCTTAGCTTCATATTGCATAGTTTCTTTCTTAACTTTTTAACCGTATTTCGATATGATATACAACTTTTAAGTAACCTTTGCCGACCTTCCCCATAAAAGGGCGTGTATAAGAACCCATTTTTTATATTGATTTTTCTCGGATACTAGATCGTAAATGAATTTTAAATTTCAACAGGATATTTATTTTATATTCGCTATTGAATCTCAATAATTCCCAGGACTTTTTTAACCTACACATTTCACTGACGAACCTCCTTAAAACAATTCTTTTTAGTGATATTTCTTCTAGCTAGCGTCTAGTGACGCTACTTGCATATGTATGCACATATGATATAAGGTATAAGGAATTCCAGCTAGAAAGTCTCGAGAAGGGTGCGATCATAAAACAAAACAGGATTCCGTTGTGTAACGAAGAAGATCGGCGACGTGAAGTCTCCACACTACGTGTAATCCGCTGGCCAGTGGATGAAATAAAAGCTGTGGGAACAGTTTCAGCTACGAGTTGATCCATCGTGTTGTGTACACGTCCGCTCACGGCGCGGGTTACAAGTAGCGTAATGTACTCGCGCCGGGATAAAGAAGTCGCATTTTTCGTTAGGAAAATCCACTGGCTTTCTTTCCTCGCGTAACGCGCTGGAGGGAAACATTTTTTCTCCGTCGACGTCACCTGAAAATATGAATGTCTTTCTTACGTGCCGCCGTGCTCAAAAATATAACTCACCGAGGAGCGAGTTCGCGAATTTTATTATGTACCACGTTGAACGATTGTGCGAGCATTCCGCAAGCAGGGATCTTTATCTCAGTCTTCTGATGAGTTATCGCGCTGTATTCTGTTGGTTATGAGTTCGTTACTAATTCAGTGGTTTCGCAGGTGACGCCGCTAGTATTTGCGGGATTTTCGTCGGTTTTAATTTAATCTTGATCGTCGAGTTCGCCTATTTCGTCGGATGTTTTCTTATCGAGCTCGTAAAGGGGCCGAGCAAAGGCGAGGTGGGGATTAAAATTAAACAAACACAGATACAAACAATTTATTGGGGTTCGTTGTACTCGAACGTGAGAACGGTGGAAAATCAACGGAGTCGTATTCACGGTAATACGCTTTTCATTCTCGTTTGTACATATGTCAGTTCAAAAGCGCGTTTCACAGGAAAAATGAGAATTGTTTAGAAGCAGGAAACATTCAAATGGAATTATCTGGTATATACATTCAGGTTCATCTCGGTCAAAGAGCGACGCGACACGTGTTTGCTAGATGAATTAGCGATATTCTCTGGGTTTCTTTCTCTCCCGGGATCCAACAGAAGGGAATCCAGCCATCTGCGATGGAACGCAGTCATGCGCCATAAGCTTCCTAACGAGCCTTTGGTACAGGTTCGCTTAAAGCATTAAAGCTGATCTCACCAGGCGTGGCATAGAATCAGAAACGAAAAAATTCTTGCCAGCGTGGAAATGCTCTTTCGCACATTGAAACAGCGCACCGTGTTTTTGCTCACATTCCCTCATTCATTGTATCAATTAATGAAATAGGAAGAACGTATTCAGTAAAATTAATCTCCACCTAACAGACGTGTTGCTGTCAAAGATGCAAAATAAATTGGGTGGCGCGTTGGCCCGTGCATAGTTTGAAATATTAGCATGGATTCTGTGTAGACATGTTTATCGATGACTTCTAATGTTTAAATCACACGTTTAATCGGGCGGAAAATTGCTAGAACGATGCGAAGNTGCCAGCGTGGAAATGCTCTTTCGCACATTGAAACAGCGCACCGTGTTTTTGCTCACATTCCCTCATTCATTGTATCAATTAATGAAATAGGAAGAACGTATTCAGTAAAATTAATCTCCACCTAACAGACGTGTTGCTGTCAAAGATGCAAAATAAATTGGGTGGCGCGTTGGCCCGTGCATAGTTTGAAATATTAGCATGGATTCTGTGTAGACATGTTTATCGATGACTTCTAATGTTTAAATCACACGTTTAATCGGGCGGAAAATTGCTAGAACGATGCGAAGCATCACAGTTGACGTTTTTACGACTGCTGCATATTATCATGGAAACACGCGTCAACGATACTCGGCATTACCATAATTTCGTGTTATGAAATGACGCGAAAATACTGCTTGTCGATGTCATTAAATCCGGTCGAAAGCCCATCGTAATGAATGAAGTCGGATGGTAAAAGGATCGATGATAATCGCGTAACAAGGCTTTAATATAAAACGAGTTCTCTGATATCTTTTAATTATGGAAACTAATTGAATTTAATTCCTCGCTTTTTTCGTTAAAAAAAACACTGTGATCCATAATGAGTACCTAATAACTGATCCGAATTTTTTCAATACGATCGCAAAAGTTTTAAACTTTAAATTATAACATTAAAATTAATATTCATTAATTACTCATCCATAATTGAGAAAATACATAAAGCTTGTAGTTCAGACTTTTAATAAAATTTTATCTCTGAATGAATGTACAATTTTTTTATAAAACTGAAAATGTCAAAAAATATATGCGACTTACTGCAGGAATTAACTAATGTAAACTATGTGTTATTAGAACTATTTAATTAAAGTAGTATCTAAATTTAGTAGCTCAAGTAGTCTGTCGTAAAACAAATAAAGAATTAAAATTGAGTACGAATTGGAAATCATGGACCCAGCCACTATACTAATTATAAAATAAAAATTTCAAATAGAGCCAATTTTATACTCTGTTTGTCAATAACCAGGCGAAAACTGATTTGTCAATTATACTAATGAAAAAGCCGCACGAAGTTTTGTGTCCCATCAGCGTAGCATTTGAATCTTCGAACTCGGCATGTTCGATCGCTATCAGAGCCATGGGTGGGGGCCGCATGAAGCGGGTGGGATCTTCGACAGATTAAAAGCTCGAAGTCGATGCTTTTTCCACGGTATCGTTTGTATACTTACCGGGTAATCCGGCTTTACTCCACCATTGTTATGGAATTCGATCATTCGAACGGGAAGGTTTCGAGACGAATCGACTTTGTGTTATGGTTCTGGTCCGCCCGCAGCTGAAGACGGAATTCAGCGTGAACGAGCTGCCCAGCGGAGTGAATTATTTCTGGCGACTACTGGAGCCCGAGCCCGCTTTGTGGAAACAGATATTGATATCTCTTAATTGTTGCCCGGCTGTCATAATAGACATGCTTTCAAGAGGCCGACGTGAAAGGAAATGTCTGGACGTTCCTATTGGCTTTCACGATTCACCTCGAATAATCATATTCCAGGATTTGCTGAATAACAGCATTTCTTAGTCCATTATTACCCTCGCGAATATTCAATGTATATCAAGGTTATTACCATCCTTGTAATAATATAACACATTTTCTATACTGTTTAAGTGAATTCCCATACCTTTAAAGAATTCTTGACCGTTTTGAAAGGGTTTTCGCTATAATATTGGTGTTTAATATAACAAAACTTTTATTATTTATTAACTATGACATTACATCGCAACTGGGAGCTAGTTTTTGATAATCTTAGAGTACATGAGAATTAATTGTTAACCGAATAAGGTCCTACTTTTCCATCATCTGAAATAAATGGGAAGTTGTTCATCGTGTAAGAAAATAAAATATTTAAAAGCCCTTTGAAATGATCAAAAAGTTTTGTGAAATTGGTTAAGAAAAAGTTTTTATAGACTTCGATTATTAATACTATATGGGAAGCGAACATCGATAGAGACGTCTGCAAAACGGAACAGTGGAATGTCTGATCATGCCGCGCCTATTCTACTCGCGGTAACGCGTATCAAAGCCGAAGCTCGTTTCAATAATTAGCAAATGCTTTGTTACGCCTGGGGTTAACGGCGTGGTAATGCGGTGTTAGATCAGACGAAGCGATAATTCATACGAACAGGGATTGCGTACTTCCTCGACGAACATCTGCGGTATCGCGATTCGCTTTGTGAAATTTCAACGTAGCGCTACTGCGTGCAGTTATCGCCGTAGCCGCGGCACAGAGGAGCAATATCAGACTCCCCACATATCCGCAGCGTTTCATCTCTTTGCTTCGCCATGGCTCGTACTGTTTACTTTGGAAATTCATTAACAGAAATAATTAGTAACAGCGGTGTGTTTGACGCATCAATGCACCCAGCAATTTCGTTTATCTCGCTCGCATTTGTAATCAAATACGCTCTCTCTTCCTGTTTTCTGCTATAGTTGGAATTCTTGGCATCTGTTTTTATGAGATTGATGATGTCCTTAAAGGTAAAACGTTGAATGCACGTGATTTGTTTGACGATTTACAATTTTCAGTTGAAATGGTTGCGTATGTACACAGTATGAAGGCATCAGATGTGTCGTTGTTGCGATTAATACATGTTAAAACGAAAATTGGAATTTTTATAGTTCAGTGGAAACGAAAATCCATTCGCAAACGTATACCTATGCGCTTATAACCGTCCGTTTTTTTTAAATTCACTCGCTCGGACAGTATTTTTTTTCTATTTCCTCGAGGAAGAACGATATAAAATTTCATTCTACAATGCGAATTTAATATCGCTGAAAATTGAACGCAATTAGTGGCCATAAAATCGGATAACTTCCATACCCATAAACGACCAAATCCCTGAAAAAAATCCAACCCAGAGGCGACAATTACTGCTTTGTTTTTAAATAACAGTGCGTGCCACGCAGCCGATGCACAGTGTAGTTTCATAAATCTGCTGCGAGCGAGGCAAATGGTACAAAATCGTGAAAAGATAATCCGGGCTTTGTTTAAAAGTTCGATAGCGGTGTGACNCATTAACAGAAATAATTAGTAACAGCGGTGTGTTTGACGCATCAATGCACCCAGCAATTTCGTTTATCTCGCTCGCATTTGTAATCAAATACGCTCTCTCTTCCTGTTTTCTGCTATAGTTGGAATTCTTGGCATCTGTTTTTATGAGATTGATGATGTCCTTAAAGGTAAAACGTTGAATGCACGTGATTTGTTTGACGATTTACAATTTTCAGTTGAAATGGTTGCGTATGTACACAGTATGAAGGCATCAGATGTGTCGTTGTTGCGATTAATACATGTTAAAACGAAAATTGGAATTTTTATAGTTCAGTGGAAACGAAAATCCATTCGCAAACGTATACCTATGCGCTTATAACCGTCCGTTTTTTTTAAATTCACTCGCTCGGACAGTATTTTTTTTCTATTTCCTCGAGGAAGAACGATATAAAATTTCATTCTACAATGCGAATTTAATGAAGGTATATCGTTGAAAATTGAAAGCAATTAGTGGCCATGAAATCGGATAACTTCCATACCCATAAACGACCAAATCCCTGAAAAAAAAAAAACAACCCAGAGGCGACAATTACTGCTTTGTTTTTAAATAACAGCGCGTGCCACGCAGCCGATGCACAGTGTAGTTTCATAAATCTGCTGCGAGCGAGGCAAATGGTACAAAATCGTGAAAAGATAATCCGGGATTTGTTTAAAAGTTCGATAACGGTGTGACTCCCACGATTTGAGCAAAAGTGCCCGTCCCATTTCATTACAGAATTAAAAAAGTTATTACAAATATTATATAAATTTTAACGGTACTTTTAAAATATACAGTGATTATCGATATCGAAGATACGATTTTATTTCGTATCACGTCATTCAAGTAGTATAAACATAGCCTTAATGAAACATTTGAAATTATTAATATAAAGGGAAGTAATTTATGATCCATGCCATAACGTACAGTATCTTGTGGCTCAGTTAGTGAACAATAATCTTCTCTAAGACGGTATAGAGTAAATATTACAAGACAAACCATTAAGTCGGATATTGTGTGTAAAACGGTTGCGCGCAAACTTCAAACAGAATTATTTCTCAAAAGCAAGCGTCCTTGCAACCGAATTACATGATAAAACAACCTGGATAGACCCGAAAGCGAAACACCGAGACAGCGAATGCAAGTTACTCAGAAGTGTTAATACCTTGGCAAACAATCGCGAATAAATTCCCCGCGACTAAAGTCGACGGCACGGGGCGCGGCGCGAGAATCCTCGTGCGAACTTCTACAGAGACGTTCGCGATGACTGATTCCAACTGAAGGCGACGGACTCCGCTGTTAACGTATCAACAATGGTAAGGCGCGGCTGAGTATACTGCGTACAATGGAGATTCGATTAACGTCATGTAAACTTGATCTAATTTACGTGCGCCACTCGCTCGTTCCTGCATCAAGCTCGCAAGGTTGTCGCCGTCGTCGCCGACGGTTGCACGTGCATCTACCTTGTAATGTATTCACGACCGGCCGCGATTTCATAACGACACACGTACGCAACACCAGTGACACGTTTGGGACGATAGAGCGTGAGATAGACGGGACTGGATTGCAGCAAGTATACTCCAACCACTGAATCATGTTGGTCACGAAACACCCAATGAAGTCCTTCAAGTTTTGTTCCTTTAATAACTGACGCTCAAGGTTAATCGATTGTTCGAATCACTTGTTGAGCAATAGACTCCGCACTCGGTTTCTAGATTATATCTTGATCAGAATTTTGTAAGGATAAAAGGATTATGTCTTAAACACTAAATGCCTTCAAAAGCTATATTACGTAACGTCAAAACTGCAAACGTGCTTTGAAGCTTGATCGAGCTTTCCAACAGTAAAGGAGAACTGACCGTACGTGAGATAAACGAGCTGAATCTGTAATCAAGTCCAAGATACATGATCCTTTTGACATCGAATCGTTATATCACGACTGGCGACCAGCGCAGCGTGCAGAATGCGTTTTACGATCCTCATAGCTGAGTAATAACGATTCTGCCACTAAATCCTGCTACAGGAATAACGAACATAATTGCTTAATATTCCAAGTATAAATTTCTTCTTTATTGATGGATATTTTTATGAAATTTCGTCATATATTATATTTTCATCTCTGGTTGTTTTATTATCGGTTGAAATAAAAATAATTTTCAGTCCATACACTTAATTAATAATTGTTTAATCAAATATCGTCACTCGTACATAGAAATCGAGGGTAATTCAATATAAACTCGTTTTAACTTTATTCCGCCTGCAGGCCCGTTTATCTCCATTCTGTTTTTCGTATGCGCACACGCGCCTTTTCATCCGGCCCATATAAATTCCGATTTTTTTTTGTATTCCACCGCGTAGCGGCGTTCCGTTTCGTTTTGAATGTCGTTCGACGCGGGTTATATTTCCGTAGTTGGTTCTCCGTAAATAATCGGTTAATTAACGTTACAATTTTCACGGCGCAGCGCGCCGTGTCGAAAGTTTTTGCACGCGAGAATATTTCGCTGCGCATCCGGCTGTTTTTCCACTGTTTTTCGTCAGACATTTCGGTCGGTATGAAGCGCGGACGAAAGCCAGCTGTTCTCTACGGATATCCAACGGCTGGGCATATTGTGCAGTTGAGTTGCACTGAAGTATTAGTAAAATATTGGCGGTCGTACAGTAAACATTCCAGCCTGATAGTCACGAAGAATTTGATGAAAGGCGAGCGAAATTGCTTCCAGAAGTAAGTCCAATTCGCGAATTCAGAACTTCATGCATCCATGCGTGTTCTTCGTGTTCTCAAATCTGTTACAATGAACAGTTGTTGATCAGAACGCAATTAAAAATGTAGAAAGAATTAAAATCACGGTAGACCTTCCGTTAAAATTATTTACGTGAAATTATTTAACGAATTTCGATGATGTGACTCTAACGTAAAATGTGAACACTTAAAAAACATAACATCCCATGTCATATTTGATTCGGTATAATTATGAATCTTTATATTCGATTGTGAAGTGCAAACGTTGATCAAAATTAGTGAACCGACACCTAATGGAATTAATACAACGATCCGTCCTAAGTTAGTTCATGTAATTAAGGGTTTACTGTATTAAGAATTGACATGCAATTTTCTTAAGAAATTCTTTGCTTCTAATAAGATAAGTTTTCAGTGAGCTCTGGCGCAGCTTTTTCATGAGAATCACGATGTAAGTAATCGAACGATCATCCCTTTTGCCAAGATTTCCCATTAAATACACAATGTGTTACCGTCATTCTGTATTCAGTTTATTCTCCGAGGCGGGGAAACGCAATTTTCCGGAGAAGCTGATAGCTTCGTTGCATTGAACGGCGAATATCTCACGTATAGCGTGGCGAAGAAAATATAATCGTAAAGAAGACTGGTAGCTCGCTATACTTACGAGGACGATATTTAACAAAGAGTCTCCTCTTTTAGATGGAACGAATTTATGGCTGCGTTGCCGGATTCGTCGTAAAACACGGCAGTCGGGCTTTCCCCTGACCTCGATTAAAGTTTCGAGAAAAAATTTACAGGAAGAGCGTTATTCTTTGCGGAGCTTCAAAGCAAACAGTTATAAATCCCATCGATTCTTACGGAGAACTGCAGATTTATGATTCGATCTGTTCCTTGTTGTTTTAAGAATCGATCGGGATGACCGATATATATATAGGAGATATAATTTATGAAGGATTAAAATTAAGGACGCATGTTTGGAAATGGCACACCCTTCCCTCGATATGAAATTTTTAATTCTTTCAAACACGGCTCGTGATTGAACATAAAATGAAAGTAGGTTCACTAATAAAAAGCTTTCTTCCCGTTTACAATCTTTGGGTCGCCATGCTTTAAGGTTACTCCAAGTATCATTTTTTATGAGAGCTCGCGTCGCAATCGACCGTACATTAAAAATCTCTATTACGTTTGTAGGGTACGTGATTGCACGTGAGATTTTTAAGAGACGAGAAAGTTTGGCAAGCCTCAAGTGCCCGAGCCACACGCTCATTAAATGTACCGCGGAGAATCTTTTTATTAGCCGGTTAGCTGCCAGGATTTGGTTTTACGATAGTTCATACTATATAATAAAAGATTATTTGCATCTATTAAAATGCGGTTTGCGCACCAAATGAGTTATCGCCTAATCTAGCCAATTTGAATATGAGAAAAATCGAAATCAGCATATCAAAATTTTAATCACGCGTAACTTTGCAACAAGTAATCATAAAAAAATGAAAGTGTCTTGATCAATAGTGGAAATGCGTGTCCTTTAAAATGTCGCCTGGTTTATTCTGATTACCGACACTGTACATTTTTTCGTCGCTGCTATCATTATCTTCCTCACACGGCTCCTTAACTCCTTTTACACCTTAACCCAATTTGCCCTAACTGAAGACTTAAACTCCAGAACTCTAGAACTCCAGACTTTGGATACTGTCAGATGCGGTTCCAGGAAAATAACCCTTTGATTCTCGAAGCAGGCAAGAGCGTGCAGGAATTCCGCGGGGATTCCGCCAGGCACTTGAACAGCGAAACTTTGAAAGACCATATCTTTGGGACGGATTGAAATACAGCAGAATTTACGTACATTGCATGGATTAATTGAGAGTCAAGGTGTTTGGATAAAAGTATTTTCAGGTAATAGAAAAGGAACAGTTAACGCTTGAATTACATGGGTATTTAAAGCAAAGTGAAATAGAATTAGTACAATTTATTTATAAATAATTTCCTATTTAAAATACAAATAATACTTTGACTTTCAATTAGCATGTTGGTTCATGACTTAATTATCATTTCGTGTAAATTCAAGGTTGGCAAATGCTCGAAATCGCTGAATATATAGAGACGGATGTCTGAAAAGCGAAAAGCGTTTAGTTTAGTACATCAGTCAGTCGGTTAGTTGGCCTTGCAGAAAATCGCAACAGCACCCAATAATTTCAATAATTGCAGACAAAAAGCGTCACGTCGTTGAAGAACCATGGAACGCCAGCCGTCGCCTAATCACTCTTGATAATCACCGTGAAACGTGCGCGTTGTTTCATTGTCGTTTATGCGAATCGTGCCGCGCAACCGGCTCGAACCGGCGCGGCGTTACGGTTATCGATTTCGCCGATTTAATGAACGTTAGCGAACGAGCGCGATTAGAGTTTTCACCGATTTAATCAAGTATTAATACGCACTGGGTTCGATAATAGTAGCTGGAAGTTTAGTTCAACAAGTTTTAGTCAATAACTGCGACCGTTAATCGAGTGAAACGAATTGTTCGCTTGAATATGAATTACAATCTTACATGAAAGTTAAGGAACGTAACGCTTGTGCAAAATCTATTTGATTAGAATCAAACTGATCAGGTAAAATCAATCTTAGGGAATCATTAAATATTAAGACAATCCAAAAGTCCTTTTCACTCTGCAATAATAATGAAATTAAATTACGTGCGATCTGTGATGGAATATGAAGTCTGAGTCTTTCATTTGCTTCATTTGAGAATAGTATTTTGTAAAACTAAGTTCTATCTCGTGAAAGCATTTACAGTACTACGTGCAGATAATAAAATAAACTCGTAGAGGCAACTTAATTTTAAAGGATTTGTCTTCTTATAATAATCATCGAGTAGCAAATATATATTGTTAGATATGCTTTATTTCATGCCATTCGGCTTTGAAAGGGGGGTTTGACACGTGACCAAATATATATTGTTTACAGAGTACAACTACGGATTTTAAATGGTATTACTTTGGTAAGAAAAAACTCGAATAAATTCTGAAGTTAAGATACAGAAGGTCAAAATTGTAATCTTTAATTAATCCCCCGAAAAATTCCTTCTCAGTTTAATGTAATGCGATCGCGAGAGTATTGTTAGGCTATGAGTTTAGTAGACACTCACTCGAAGTACAACACTACAGTAATTGTTCAAAGGAGACTCGTGCTTTGAGTATCAGAGCAACAGCCTTTTCCTGTGAACTCGGTAGACTAATTCCGACTAATTTTGACGAGACCTCGTTATATACTCAAAAATCAGTTTCCTTAAGTGGGACGTATTACTATTTAAGTCGTTTCCCTTTCTAGGTACTAAAGTGGTGAACAAAATTGATGAAATCGATGAAAATTTGGAACATATTTTAGTAGTCGAATTAAAATTCTTATTAATGACTTGATGAGATTATTTTTTACTCTCTGTGTCAAAGAAGTATGATTTAGATATAGATAATTACTTCTATCCACTGCTACCCCGTCGCCTGGAAAGCAATCAATTACGATTTTTACCACCTGGATCACGCCATTTCGTGTCCCTAATCACTTTCATTTCTTCGAACCCAGTCATCAACGATTATCCAACGGTTTGTAGTGCAGATGTTTGTCGACAAAAAGAACGCGAAAGTCGTTAGCACTGCGATGCTATGTTTCGCTTCACGATGGGAGAAAAGTGACGCTGCGACCATTTTTTACGTTACACGCCATTTAACCAGAATTCTGAATTTCCCATATCACCGAGAATGATCATTACCAGACTGCACAGTTCACGCGTTTATATGAAATTTAGATTAGGCTCAAAAATACATCTAGTATACAAACTTTTATAAACTGGCACTCTATAAGTTTCATAATGCATAAAAATATACAGGGTGTATCCATTGGCATAAGAACAATTAAGAATGCATTTATTTATTTAACCGATTTTCCTTACAAGGAAGGCTCTGGATCTTTGTCCATATAGCCCGAAATAATTATATTATATTTAATTAATAATTATATATAATTATATATAATTAAGAATGCAAACATTGGTTTGAGTCAAAGAGAAATTAATCGATTACTCGAAACAAGATCTCGGCCGAAAGTCCTTTACAATCTCCATCTAGCAATTCGATCATCCTATTCATCTGCGCGTTACATTCTAACGGACAAACTATGATCCTCCTTGGTACGTATGCATATTCATCAGGTGCTGATATTCAAACCTTACGATTATCCTGACAAGCACCGGCAGCGGCATTCCGTTAACAGAGACTACGTACAATTGGACGCGCCTGGCTTGTAGAGCAATGACACAGCTCGCCTTTACACGGCACTACGGCACAACAATGGGATTGCATTTTTACCGAGCAGGTGTCGGATTTCAATGGTATATTCAGTATGACCATTTGCTAGCTGAAGCGAATGTAGGATCAATGCCACTACATGTTTTACAATAGAACCTTTGTTATAGGATCTGAAGAGAGGAGTTGAAGAATACTTAATTAAATTCTGTACGATTTAGGCGCTAGAGAAGGTTGAAATCCATAAATCGGATTTCTCTAGATTTAATAATTAAAAATATTCGTTTTCTGACTCTGGTAATATATATGTATTAATATTTATATTATACGTATATTATTTATAATAAATCTTGTGCTCGTTTTATCTTGAATGTACTAATTGTTGTTCTATTATGTGAAAAGCTTCGTATATGAACAAATTTGTCCCACAATTAATTTATACAATGGAGGTTCTGCTGTATTAGGTGCAAAAGTACTTATGCAAACGTTAATGAAGGATCTCTGAGCAAGATGGACTTAACATGCTGTTAAATGGTTCATGTACCATTCATTGAAGTATCTCCATTTCATTTAGAGTAATATAAACTGAAGTAAAATTTATGAGATAGTGATAAAAAAGTCCTACTACTACTATCTGATATTACGAACGGCTTTATAAACCATTATATTTGAAGTTTCAAGGAAATGTACATGTAACATTCCATTGATGCAAAGTAAATTAATGTATGAGGACATCTGTGCATTTAAATTATATGAGAAATTGCTTCGAAAATCTGTCAAATGTTAGCCCAGTTTACGGTACTTGAATGCAACGCGAGAAAAGCTTGAATGCGTGCTTGAACGCAGAATAGAAACGGGGTAAGTGTACCCAAACTTTTGAGTTTACAACAAGCGTCCATACGAGTACAGAGCAATTAAGGCAGTATTATTTTAAAAAGAAGTTGCTTTTCTGCTGAAAGAGATACGAAATTGTAGCAAGTTTTTCAGTAGAATTGTCGGACTTAATTGCGAGAATTCGTGTGAAGAAGTAAATGATAATTTAAAAATGATATAAGAGAGTTCAAGGTAAGAGCACACAAATTTTATGAACAATTTTTACGAGATGTTTTCGCTTTCGGATTTGATGTAGGAAAAAGAAAGGCTTTGGTGTTTTTACAAGAAAACAATCTTTCAGTAGGAAAAGAAACCTGTGTACTCGTTCCTAACGAGCCCCTCGTTTGCGAATCGTTTTAAAGCGTTAAAGCGGATCGCGTCGTTCGACGATGAAACTTTGCCTTCTTACCATCCGCTGAACTTATTTCTAATATCATGAGAAGAAAGTTCAGCTTCGTTTACCTTCGCATTCTTGAAGAGCTTCTCTGGAGCCTGAGAAGTTTTCTCCGCTTGTTGGACCGAATTTTTCCTTTCGATCGCCTTTTTTCAAATCTCGAGAGAACTTGTATCTTAAAGAATGTATGGAAGAATATTCGATAAAATTGAATATGATTTAGACAACATCGTGAAAGAAAAATATGATTTGTTAGAGTTGCATAAATTATTTCGTAGGATAATTCAGTAAATCAGTGAAAACGATACCTCATAAACCATTATTTTGGGCTATTAACATTTTCTGTACCCCTCTATTATAAGCAAATCAATAAAATGATCAGGTNTGTTGGACCGAATTTTTCCTTTCGATCGCCTTTTTTCAAATCTCGAGAGATCTTGTATCTTAAAGAATGTATGGAAGAATATTCGATAAAATTGTATATGATTTAGACAACATCGTGAAAGAAAAATATGATTTGTTAGAGTTGCATAAATTATTTCGTAGAATAATTCAGTACATCAGTGAAAACGATACCTCATAAACCATTATTTTGGGCTATTAACATTTTCAGAATATACTGTACCCCTCTATTATAAGCAAATCAATAAAATGATCAGGCATCTGCGATTTCTTTCTTCGTTCTTTACATTTCTCGCCTGATATTGAATTCTCTTTCCCAAGTATCAACATTAAAGATTGTGAGTACCGGAAGTTTGAAAAATTTCGTCTCTGCGAAAACAATTCGCTAAACTCTGTTGACCTTCTGAAAGTGAGACGAATCGGTTCGAATCGCGAGAGAAATGCAGTTCCAAAGGGTATTTGTAATTTTTCCATTTGTCGGAAAGGAACTCTAATGCTCCATAGATGAAACGGTATCCGAGAAGATCGATATGACCTGCGCTCTGAGAGTGTTATTAACGAGGCACATACTAAACGTTTCGCGGTAGTGAGGCGGGTCAAGAGAATCGGACGCCCTTCGGCGTCGCGTCGGTGGGCTCACGGAGAAAAATAACCCCATCAAGAACCAAGCACGGTAATAATCTTTGGTCACAGTTGTAAGGTATCAAAATGACCAAGGTATATGTATTCGATGTGTTCATAAGTTTCATATTGATATGTAATAAGAGAAAATATATATTATCGATACGAACATGGTCGTCGTTTAAGAATGTATTGGCTATACAGTCAATCTCAAAAGTGTATGTATGTACATCAATAATTTATTGACTTTGAACATTGCAAATGTATAATCGAATAAAACAAAATGTAAGAGCAAGAATGAAGGAATAAAAATGTATAACATTTTAATGAATAATCGAAAACAAGTGTCGTATTTGAAAAACTATTTTACTATTAGATTTTTTGATAGACAGTAAGTACTTTTCTTAGAACTTTTGATGAGAAGATGAAATCTCCGCAGATTTCCATTTTACGACATAGCACCTGCGGCGAAATTTCGGGATACGATCAGAAGAGTAACCAGTGTTGCCGGGCGATTTGTAACGTAGCTGGCTGGACCGGTCGAGCTGAGAGCGTAAGACAACGGATCGGAAGTATCAGAGCGAAGATAAATTACTTTGTTTTGGCGGCGAGGAACCGCAGAGCCCGAAGCCGGTGGCGAGCATCAATATCAACGACTGATGAGTTATCCGTCGCTGCTCCCTATCGGTGTGCTCGAAGCTGTCGCTCGATACAAAATTGCGGTAATTTATCCAGCTTCGTAAACGATCAATGCGAACAAAGATCGCCAGATTAAAGTCTCGGTTTTTATTAGGAATGAGAGATCTTGGCCACGTAACGTCTATACGAAATCACTGTCATTTATAACAATAAGAATGCGCTCACTTAGAAATAATGGATTATAAAATATAAATGGTTCTGAAATATAATTTTTTATATTATGTTTTATTTCCATTTTTATGTATAACTTGTTAGATATTGACTCCATATTGTATACATATGTATATGTAGAATCGCGTAGTTCGAAAAGTAATACAATGTAGCAGGAAGTNAGACAGTAAGTACTTTTCTTAGAACTTTTGATGAGAAGATGAAATCTCCGCAGATTTCCATTTTACGACATAGCACCTGCGGCGAAATTTCGGGATACGATCAGAAGAGTAACCAGTGTTGCCGGGCGATTTGTAACGTAGCTGGCTGGACCGGTCGAGCTGAGAGCGTAAGACAACGGATCGGAAGTATCAGAGCGAAGATAAATTACTTTGTTTTGGCGGCGAGGAACCGCAGAGCCCGAAGCCGGTGGCGAGCATCAATATCAACGACTGATGAGTTATCCGTCGCTGCTCCCTATCGGTGTGCTCGAAGCTGTCGCTCGATACAAAATTGCGGTAATTTATCCAGCTTCGTAAACGATCAATGCGAACAAAGATCGCCAGATTAAAGTCTCGGTTTTTATTAGGAATGAGAGATCTTGGCCACGTAACGTCTATACGAAATCACTGTCATTTATAACAATAAGAATGCGCTCACTTAGAAATAATGGATTATAAAATATAAATGGTTCTGAAATATAATTTTTTATATTATGTTTTATTTCCATTTTTATGTATAACTTGTTAGATATTGACTCCATATTGTATACATATATGTTATGTGTATACATATACTAGTGAATAATACGTATGTACTTAATATGGGTCAATGCGTATATTAGGTCAAAAGCCAACGAGTTTGGTGTACAATGTACACTGACTTTCATAATAAAATTAGTATACTCATTTAATTAATTATATTCTAGATGTACATTCTCTAATTTCAATATGAGGATAGAGGAACTACATATATATAGAATCGCGTAGTTCGAAAAGTAATACAATGTAGCAGGAAGTTTTAAACGCGTCGGATGCAAAGTAGAGAATGTTAGAGGGTAAGTTTTCCAAGGAGGCAATTCCCATTTGCATCGTCTGTGAATCAGGTTTCCGTAACCGTGCTGGTTTCAAATTTTGTTGTTATAACCGAGCGCGCAGTTTGTACGCACCAAGCTGATGTGGTCCCATTCGTTTTTCTCATACCAAGATTCTTGAATTCTACCATGCCCCCCGAAAAGTTCGAATTACATCGAGGAAAATTGTGAAACTCATTTCACGTTATCCGACCAAGACTCGAATACAGACTTCTCGACTCGATGGAATTCCAGAGACTCGGCACGTTCAATTGTTCTAATAATTCTTTTGTTAAACGAAATCACTATCAATAAAGAGTCAAAATTTCACTTCTCTTTATGCGTATGAATCTTCTAATATAGTATGCGTAAATCGGTTTATAAAATTTCATTTATTAATTAACAAAGAAGTTCTACTAAATTTAGATTGTCCCATTTTCATTTCCAAGTACAAAAAACTAATCTGTGACATGGGTTAACTTTTATGTAAAATTTTTGATCACTAGTACTTTATATTTTGTAATAGTTACATTAGAACGTAGTGTAAGATCGTAATTCGTTTAGGTGTAAATGGTCGATCCACTGGGAAACATGATTTTGATTCCCCTCTGTGAAGAAGGAATAAGTACAATTGCCTTTGATATCGGGATTGGATTGATCCGAAGCAACGCGCGCAACAAAAGAGTGCACCGAGCGAATCAAACATTTCGTTGGCCATAAAATGTTATCAGGTGGAAGCATCGTTCTGTACGGGCACGTTCCAGCAAAAAGCGAACGCCATTCCATCGGCCACCTCGATACGCAGTGTTGTAAGAAAACGGGGCCTTCCGGTCACCATAAACTGAGAGATAGTGGATATACTGTGATTGGATTACGACTATTTGTCTTCGAGTGTAATCGAGGATAGAGAAACCAATGTTCGATTTTTATGGTTGGACGTTCACCGGAACTCGTTGACGATGCTCGAAATGGTTATCGACTCAGGAAATTTTAATAAAACTCCTCTTTTCATAAGATGGATATACTTTCCAATATAAAATGTACAAATTGTGAGAAAATTGTTTCTTGTTGGGCAATCGTTGGACGTTCGTTGGACGACGAAGCTTTAATTCGAGGTCGCCTTCTTTGACCAAGAGCGGATATCATACGACTTCTCAAACGAGGAGTACGCTTGTCCTCATTTAGATCAGTACTTACGTATCGATCGACCTGACGACATTATGCATCGACACCAATGCATTATTGCGAATTTAGCGAACTTTAAAAAGATTCGGGTTATTGATTTCGGCTAGAAAATTGATGTCAAAGTGAGGATTATTACCATTTGAGACCGTGAAAGGTGTTCTATTTCTAATTTAGAAACTAGAATACATTTTTAAATTCTAAAGAAGAAATGCAGAATAAAATAAGATGTGAACTAAAATAATGGATTGCAATTCAAATTATATGAAGGGAGTGTTAGATCGATTATTATTAGACAATGAGATCAGAGAATGATCTGGATTTTATATTTCACAAACGGAAATGGAACGCGCATCACGTGAACCGAAAGATGTCCCTCCTTTGAAAAAGGAGTCACAATGAAAAGAACTAGTGTAATATCTAAAATTGGACACTGCTTAAACGGACGTTTAATTTAATTCCGATTCCTCAGAGAGAAAATCGGCCGGATCGGCAGTCTTTTTACAAGAGCAGTTCTTTCTGTGCCACGATACGTCGCCGTCGCATCCTGAATTTCTAGTCGCGACGACGACGTCGACGACGGCGCGGCGGTGCGGGCAGGGAGGAGGTATTGGATTTGATTGAGGTCTCAGCCTTTGATGTTCGCAGATCCTTTTCTTGATTGCAAGTTGCGCGCGTGTGTCTGTTCCCTCTTGCGTGTTCTTCTCGATTGAACAATGTCCTAACGCAATAACGTCGTGGCGAGAGATTGCTCGTGGCTTCTGCATCCTCTATCATCCGCGTAATCTATCAGGAAACACGAATCCCCGTTGTTGCCTGAGAATTAACTCAACGACAGACTTAAAAGGACGGTATTAAAAATTTAGAGAAGTTTAGAGTCTAATACAATTTCTATGACAAACATTTACATAATAATTATTCCAATTAGAGAACCAGTATTGAATGAATTAATTGGCAGCCAAATATATTCCTCTAAGAAAATTTTTATATAATGCTTCATATAGTTCTACTGTAATTACATGCATATAAAATATTATTTGCTTATTTATGTCCTGTTATAAAACATACAATTGGGATACAGCTTCAGTCTTAAAAACTGGAATAGCCAAATGTAGTTGTGCAAGTCGACGAAAGTTAAATTTAAAAACTAATGGTATTTCTTTTTTTCTGACACGCGTTCACTATTCCTGTCGGCGATGGCTCGCTCGGCGCGAATTAACGCCTCATGGCCAATTACGCGATAGATAGCGTCGGTGGTCGCGCGCTATAGCAGCTTCACGCCACACCGTGGCATCTCACGGGGATATGAATTTCACTCGATCGCTTTCGCCGCTCTTCGATTTGGTATTTTTTTTTATCGCTTAAATTTCGTAGTCGATCACGATTCTCTTCATACCGCTTCAACAATTTTTTTTCTCTCTCGCCTATTCACCGGATCATGACGAAATTTCGTGCGCGTGACCTCGCGGCTAGTTTCATAGCGCAGAATGAATATTTTCACCTTTGATACACGCGCTTCTGGTTACGAAGTTCGCATCGTGCAACGAGTTCAACTTCGCCTCTCGCAAAATCATGGCGGCCGGTGTATTATAAAAATTGTAATTTACTGCGCCGGTTTATTTCCTAATTAATGTATGCTAGTTTTTTACGCTGTTTATCATGTTAAATATATGCGATGTTTTAGCAGAAACTGTAGCTGTAAAAAGATTGGCGATGGTAATATGTATAAAAGATGTAAATGGCAGGTGGTAATCAATTTTTCTATTGAAATCTTCATTTACTGGTTCGTTTTAACCTCTTCTTCCTAGTATAGATTAAAAAGAGCATTGATTACATTTGAATTAAGCTTTTGAAGAAACATAAATGCACCATTTATTTGCTTTTCAGTACATTTATCATTTACAGTACTACTTTTTTAAACGGTAACGTCTGGTACAAATTTGTTTAAAAAGTTTACACATTGATTTTGTGACAATTGGATTTTGGAAACATTATTAATATTCATGTCTACTATAGGATTCGACGTTGATTTGAAATTTAGAACTGAATTAAAATCAAGGCCGGGGAGTTCTTATATGAGCAGAATATATTAATTTTCACGGCTGCGGTGAATAAATTTTGAAACTGGCCATACCCTGAAAGTTTGCCATACCGGTCAAAGTTTCGAGCGTGCTCGATGCTTTTTGCCACAGTCGCAATCTTCCGTCTCTCTCGCACACGCGTGCACACGTTGTTGTAAACCCGAATTTTCCACTTTAATGTATACAGACCTCGAGCGCTACCCACGGCTTAGCTGGCGTCGAGTTTTACGCTCGTTCGCGTTCACATGATTTTTTTCACCGAGCTTCTGTCGATAGGAACGTGGCTCAAGAGAATGATTAATGACAGCATGAACGGGCGTGCAGCGGGCTGGTAAATTAAACTAAGCAATGGTTATTCAATTTCCGGTGGCCGTAAACGTCTTCGAAGATGGGTTTCAATTATATTAGTTAAGTGCAGAAATAATTGCATAATTTGCATGGCTACACATGTGTGCAGTAAGAACGTCGAAGAAAGTATTCTATTATTACACCAACTTACTACAAAGCAAATTGAGTCATTCCATCGTTCCATTAGATATATTATATTCAGTTTTTAAGTGCCCGTTTTTGTAAACGGTTTCAACAAATGATCACAGTCACGGTAAGTGATTCTACTGTATTGGAAAATCAATTTATCGACTCGGGTAAAAGGATTCCTGCCGTATATCGCATTTATCGTGAATTTAAGTCGCCTCGAATTCACCGTTCGCACTCGAACAGAAAATCAAGGGGAAATCTGGGACTCGCTCGTTCGCCCTCGTGAATTTTTCCCGAATCTCGCAACGATAACTTCCGACGAATCACCGAGAAGCAGCGTTCGGGGGTGCATTGGCCGTCCCGTCGAGAATCGAAGTAAAATCTTGGTACGGTGACCGAGGCTTTAAACCAGCGGATTCATGGTTCCCACGGGAACGTGCGAGTGTTCGGCGGGTGACCCCTCGGTCACGTTTCCGTGATCATCGGCCAAATGCGTCTGTTACCCGGAATCAAAATCCGGATTACCCCCCAGTCGGTGGGTACTTGCGTTTAAATTGTGGAAAAAGTCAGCCGACGCCGAGGGCTCGATTCCCTTTCTACGATATGCGGGGACAACTTTTCCTATTAAAATTTCCGTCACTCAAGAGAACGAACAAGCGTGCGGCGCGGGAAGGCTGCACGCGCCAAGGATCCGGAGGGTTCTCCCACTTCATGCATATTTTCCAATTTTCCCCGGTCAGAAGTGACGGTTAATTTCGTATTCTGCGGGCGAAACCTTTCTTTGTCCCGGGAGCGAAAAAAAATTGCGATTCGATTAGACCGCTCGATGGTTTTTACTTCTCTGCACACGTCGCCACTTTTTCTCATCAGGAAAATCTTGCTGGAAATTGCCTGTATACATTCATGAAACTGTAGCGAAGATATTAGAAAAAAAGCGTTAGAGGATACAGATCGACAGCTCGAGAAGTATTAAAATGTTGACGGTAAAATTTTTCTCATAGGTGTATCTGCAACTTGCAGTTGCAAAAGCTGTGGTTTGTGAGGTGCGTAAATCGCTCTCCATGTTGTGCTGCTTCGTGTTCTCGTTTAGTTTCTCGTAGTTTGAGAGACGAAACACATCATTTCGAATTAGTTGTTATAAAAAGACACTTGAAGTTGATAAAACTTTGATATCCGAGTTACGATTTTCCGAAGTACGCAAAAGACCATCACTGACTACGTGTATAAAAATATAAATTTTATACTCGCGATGCACTAATAATTTTTTTATTCTCGAAATTCAAAAGAATTCTCACACAGTAGATGTTATGAACAATTTTACTAGTTTCTGCATTTTTCAAGAGCTGCGTACTTTAACTCAGTCTCTCAGTAATGAATCTCGAAGAGAATCTAGCGAAACCAATCTGCAGAGACATACGCGAAGTAATTTCAATCCAAAGCGAGTAGGTAGTTTGACGCAGCAGTTTCTTCTTTACAACGTTCTATCGCAATTAGTCGCATTACAGTGGCCTCTTTCCTCGTGCAATCTCGTCGACCTATGGATTGTAACCCTGGATAGTAAAACTGGAATCGAATATACTTTCGAAGTGCAAGTATCTAGGACGCATCCAAATTGTGTAAATCACAAAGCTTCTGAATTCGCGTTAAATGCTTTTATTTGCATGATGTAAATATTATATTTTTATTTGCAGCGACTCGGGATTGCAAAAAGATCCCGTGATTCGTTGCCAATTCTCATAAACTTTCCACGATGTCTACTCCAACTTTTCAGGTAGATTTTTTTTCAGATTTATTATTTTTCCAACCTTTTAAGATATTCGTAAATGATATCCCGAAATAGAACTAACAGTAAGTAAAAAATAGGCCGCTCTTTGTTGCCTCGATGTCTTATTTTAAATTCTTCTATGGCGTTGCGCGGCACTGTTGGGTGAAAAAGGAGAACGCAGGGGAGAAGATAATAAAAAAGAACAGCGAACGCTGCATCGAACGCGACAGATTTAATTCCAGTCTCGGTTTTTCCCCTCCTTCTGTTTCTTTGTATTCTGGCAGCCCGCGCCGGAATTTAAATGAAGTCGATATAATGCCATTACGCGTTCCAACCTTTATTTTTATTCACGGGACACGTGCCCTCATCTCTCGTACCGTCTCTCTTCCTTTTTTGGTTCGTTGAATTTTCCACGGTTACGTAGTTATATTTTAGCGAGGGAACGGCGGCTCGGAAGTTTCCGCCGGAATAACTACCTACCTTTACCGCGTGTGGCCCATAATTTCCATCAACAGTCCATTAATTGTGAAACTGAATTCTAGCTCGAACAGTTTCAGAGAAGCTTTCGATAGAATGTTCCTATGTTTGACCAGCGTCGGGTGCATTCCGTTTGCCAACAATTTCACAGGTCTCTTCCGTAATTACCGTCCAGCAGTTCAAGTTTTCCGGCTTTTTGTTCATGTCCAGGTAATCATAAATACAGCTCGAGGATTAAATTCGAAAACTTTAGCTAAAGCGTTATTAGTAACGTTAATAATAGCTTATTATGAACCAAGTACGCTTAAAAAGGTAGGAATTGTAAACATAATTTTTTAAATAAAATTCTGAGAATATTCCGNATCCAGTGAAACGGCTCGAGGTGTTCCAAAGGGGGGAATGGCCGGCCAGAATGGTGCTTTCAATTCATTTATTTAATAACTCACAATTGCTTTACATATACAGCTTCGCGAGCGGACGCGTCCAGCCGTCCCCGTTAATTTATTCCCTACCGTCTCATTCTCTTCTCGCCTTTCCGCCGTTCTATCCCCGTTTACGTATTTCACTTTGCTCGTTTCGCAGTCCGTCACGCGGCCTGGACGCGTCGGAATTTACATTTTCGTCGAGTTTTAAACGTTCTTTACAGAGCGGTCATGTCGATAAGTGCGAGGGATTCTTTAAAGTATTTGTTTTATGTATGTAACTTATTAGTAGTACGGTTTTATATATAAACAGCTATACAACTTATCTCGCTATTTCATAGTAATCATTTCCTTCCTTGTCTCTCTCTTTCGTTCTCTTTTTTCATTCTTTCATGCACAAGCAGGTGGGAGCACGATTGTTTTCTGTACAGTTCCGAAGAGATGGTCCATTTTTGACTCCGTTATGACAAAAGTATTTAACAAAATTTTACATCTCTTTTAATAATAATTTAAGAATAGCCAAAGATAGACCTCTGAAAATTGATAACGGCAAGCAACAATGTAACAATATAACAGTAATTAAAGGCTATATTAATTCGTATACTGATATTACAATCATACTTTCTCGAATTGATAATTCGTGATATGAACATTTTAATTCCGTTAAGAATTTTCAAACGCAATAATAAAATACCTTGCAAATTACACAAAATATATAAACACTTCATTCTGTACGGTACTTTACATGATATTTTGATTAGTTTTATACTAATCGTACCGACTTTAAAGTAACTTCTTGGTAAGACGCCATTAGGAGGAATGAATACGCACTCATCATTCATCAAACGCGAGAAACAAAACACGGAGCTGTCGTTAATTAAGCATTCGAACGCATCAACCATCGCAGTGTATATCGCCGCGAAACGCTAACAATATCGTGCTTGTTACGCTCTTGGAAACACCGGGTTTAATTTAGCATTGGCGATAGCATTTTCGTTCCCATTGTTTCGAACGTCCGACTCCGGTATCTTCGTACAATGGCCGTCTTCCGCGATACAAGTTCAAGCAGCACGCGGCACGGAATGAACAAGCGCCACCCGATTCATGCTGATGCACTCTTTAACGTGAACGAGGCTAGAGCGAATTGTAAATTCCAAATTAAACGAAATTTAAGACGTTTTCACTTTCGATTATTAGATTACTCGAGATAATTGACCGATCCTGAGTTAAATATTCAAGACACTGTCCTTTTAGAATACCAATTAAATCGTAAACGCGAGAAATAGTACAATAAATAGGTCTACCGGAAAGTTCTGTCCGTTTTTAGAATCCTAGTTTCCGAATATGATCCGAAACGGTTTGTTGAGCTGAACCAAGTCTTTCCGCAATCTCAGACGTTGTCAAAAAGGGATTTTACTGTAACATGATATTGACAGTACCGTCGTTAATCAAAGATAGTTGTTCAGAGCGTGGCTTATCAGAAAGATTGAAATTACCTATTTTTAATTTTTCGAATCATCTTCTACATGATGTATCAGAAACTGTATCTTCACCAAACACCTTCAATAAATTTCTACTTTAGTAGTAACATTTCTTCCTTGTTAGAATTCGTAGAAAATGTAGTGGCGTAAATAAACTTTATCAGTAACCATGAGTACACAATCGCACTTCACTTAATACTAATATAAATCATCATCGTTTTAGTTCATTTGCTAGGACAATATGTTAGTGATAAAAAGAGAGAGCCAAATATATGCATCAAATGAATACGCGCATACTTGTTAAAACTTATTGTAACCGGAATGGATAGAACTTTCCGGTAGACCAATATATTACTTCATATATTGCTACAGATTTCAATCAGGTGGCATAAGACATGAAACTAAACATTGATTGTAAATTNATTCTCTAGCTATATTAATCAAACACACTTAAATGACCGAGTTTCAAAGGAATCACGCGATTTCCGCATCCCCACACTGCCTTACTGCTCCACTCATGTCAGATGCAGAAATGACTACCTAATTTTAATACAAGAACGTAGAGAAATATAAGCACATCAAATATCAGTAAATAAGAAGTATCACATCCAATAACTGTTATATGATGTTATCAAAACGCGTTGGGTATGAATTTTGCTAGACCTCAAAATAAAATCGACTACTCCATAATTTTAAACACTTCTTAATAATTAATAATATTTTGTAGCTCGATACGGAAATTATTTCGCTATTAATTAAAGTTCGTTCTGAATAAAACTTTTTCAGACTCTATCAAGGAAAAACTGGCAGAAATGAGTGCAGTTCGGCATCTAAAAAAAGGAACGATCCGTGGCCGGGCTAACGAAACAATTTTTCGTGCCAGAACCTCATTTCTCTATTCATTCGCCGAAACCCGTAATTGTCACCGCGGTAATGATATCAAACTGGCGCAAAATTATTTCTCGCTCCCCGCTGATCCAGTGAAACGGCTCGAGGTGTTCCAAAGGGGGGAATGGCCGGCCAGAATGGTGCTTTCAATTCATTTATTTAATAACTCACAATTGCTTTACATATACAGCTTCGCGAGCGGACGCGTCCAGCCGTCCCCGTTAATTTATTCCCTACCGTCTCATTCTCTTCTCGCCTTTCCGCCGTTCTATCCCCGTTTACGTATTTCACTTTGCTCGTTTCGCAGTCCGTCACGCGGCCTGGACGCGTCGGAATTTACATTTTCGTCGAGTTTTAAACGTTCTTTACAGAGCGGTCATGTCGATAAGTGCGAGGGATTCTTTAAAGTATTTGTTTTATGTATGTAACTTATTAGTAGTACGGTTTTATATATAAACAGCTATACAACTTATCTCGCTATTTCATAGTAATCATTTCCTTCCTTGTCTCTCTCTTTCGTTCTCTTTTTTCATTCTTTCATGCACAAGCAGGTGGGAGCACGATTGTTTTCTGTACAGTTCCGAAGAGATGGTCCATTTTTGACTCCGTTATGACAAAAGTATTTAACAAAATTTTACATCTCTTTTAATAATAATTTAAGAATAGCCAAAGATAGACCTCTGAAAATTGATAACGGCAAGCAACAATGTAACAATATAACAGTAATTAAAGGCTATATTAATTCGTATACTGATATTACAATCATACTTTCTCGAATTGATAATTCGTGATATGAACATTTTAATTCCGTTAAGAATTTTCAAACGCAATAATAAAATACCTTGCAAATTACACAAAATATATAAACACTTCATTCTGTACGGTACTTTACATGATATTTTGATTAGTTTTATACTAATCGTACCGACTTTAAAGTAACTTCTTGGTAAGACGCCATTAGGAGGAATGAATACGCACTCATCATTCATCAAACGCGAGAAACAAAACACGGAGCTGTCGTTAATTAAGCATTCGAACGCATCAACCATCGCAGTGTATATCGCCGCGAAACGCTAACAATATCGTGCTTGTTACGCTCTTGGAAACACCGGGTTTAATTTAGCATTGGCGATAGCATTTTCGTTCCCATTGTTTCGAACGTCCGACTCCGGTATCTTCGTACAATGGCCGTCTTCCGCGATACAAGTTCAAGCAGCACGCGGCACGGAATGAACAAGCGCCACCCGATTCATGCTGATGCACTCTTTAACGTGAACGAGGCTAGAGCGAATTGTAAATTCCAAATTAAACGAAATTTAAGACGTTTTCACTTTCGATTATTAGATTACTCGAGATAATTGACCGATCCTGAGTTAAATATTCAAGACACTGTCCTTTTAGAATACCAATTAAATCGTAAACGCGAGAAATAGTACAATAAATAGGTCTACCGGAAAGTTCTGTCCGTTTTTAGAATCCTAGTTTCCGAATATGATCCGAAACGGTTTGTTGAGCTGAACCAAGTCTTTCCGCAATCTCAGACGTTGTCAAAAAGGGATTTTACTGTAACATGATATTGACAGTACCGTCGTTAATCAAAGATAGTTGTTCAGAGCGTGGCTTATCAGAAAGATTGAAATTACCTATTTTTAATTTTTCGAATCATCTTCTACATGATGTATCAGAAACTGTATCTTCACCAAACACCTTCAATAAATTTCTACTTTAGTAGTAACATTTCTTCCTTGTTAGAATTCGTAGAAAATGTAGTGGCGTAAATAAACTTTATCAGTAACCATGAGTACACAATCGCACCTCACTTAATACTAATATAAATCATCATCGTTTTAGTTCATTTGCTAGGACAATATGTTAGTGATAAAAAGAGAGAGCCAAATATATGCATCAAATGAATATGCGCATACTTGTTGAAACTTATTGTAACCGGAATGGATAGAAGTTTCCGGTAGACCAATATATTACTTCATATATTGCTATAGATTTCAATCAGATGGCATAAGACATGAAACTAAACATTGATTGTAAATGATAATCTTATTTACAAAAAATATCAAATGATATTTGTGATCATTACGCAACCATAATACAAAGAGTGTGACGATATTCGTAAAAATGTCACGGATGTTCATGAAAATTTGTTTTATGTGACTGAAAGATGGAAATGAAACAAGAATTTATCTCATGCTCTAAATAATTTAACGCGTAGTTTGGGCTGAACATTTTTCTGCACAGAGATTTTTACTCTGAGTCTTTCACGAACGTCCAGGAATCTGTATGAAAAAATTAGGGAACTAATAAAAGTTATTAAAAATCGCACAACATGCTTTCGCTACATTCCTGTTCGTCAAATACCTAAATTTCTAAATCAAAAGCGACCTATAAGCACGAAAATTGCTCGAAAAATCCCTCAACCGTTCGCTGTAAAAGAAGATATTCGGCTGGGGACTCGTTCTTTTCTCCCGACGACGGAGCCCCACGTATCACGACAAATTTCCAATTACCTTTAGCGACAGTTAAACTGGGAACTCGTGGAGCGTCGGGAGAAATTGGTAGCCCGATAGCGACCAAATTCTCGCCGTAAGGGGATCGCGTTCGAGGAATGCAGCTCCGGTAGCCGGAAGATCAGCGGGCCGCCGTGCCGTGGGAAGAATGTGCAATTGCATCCGGCCAAAAGGTGTACTCGAACCCAGCTAATACCGGCGTATTATTGCAAATACCGAGTTTACTCGCGTATTGCGGTTCGCGGTCTTTGAATCAGTGCAATGCCGTCACGCTTTTTCCATGTCTGTATTATGTGTAGAGAAAAAAAAATCGGATTAAATAATACGTGGAATAAACTGAAAAAAGTACGTAAATGGCAGTAATAATTATTAAGACGCGGGGTATGTAATGTAAATATGTGAAACATGGTCAATGAATTTGTGCTGAAATTTTTTACATTCACCGAATTCGCGTTCTGAAGCTTGTTACAATATTGCTTCTCAGCCCGAAGGAATATGTTGAAACGATGGGTATTTAACTAAGTCACTCGTTTGATCTGACAATGAACGGGTAAAGCTGACACGTTTTTTGCGCAAAGCGAAAGTTGGATTTTTCCGAAATTTTAGATTGTACGCGAGAACTCACGATCGTGACACGTCGCTGACAGCACAATTTCGCGAAATCCTGACGCATGCATCGCACGTACTTCTGTTTTTCTCACCTCCCGACGGGAACACGATTTCACTCCCGAAAATTAGTATCTTACCAAAGACAAATTTCACTGTTTGTTATGTATGCATACAATAAACGAATTCAGAAATGGAATCTCCCTTTTGCATTCAATTATCGTCGTGTACATAAGTTTAATTCTTAGATTATAATTTTCGATTTCGCACGGGAAACGGGCTAACTTGAGTAATACTGAAATGGAATACCGACAGGAACGCGATTCTGGTGTAAACCGTGGTCGCTTATGATTACCAAATTATTACAATACTCATTGCCCGTTGCTAAACGATATTTCGTCCAGCTCCGTGACACACTTCTCCAGTCGAGTTACATTTCCTGTCGCATCGTGTTGCCGCATATCGCAAACGTAATCCCATTATACGCGTGACAAGCCCCGAAACTCGAGTGCATGATCTCTTAACGCAGGCTTTATTTATGTAACGTAATTTTCACTGAAATGTAATTATTTTTCTTACTGGTATAAGTCGTTGTACGTACGCTAAGCGCGATCGATTCATTATTGCTACGTTTCTTCATGATTTTAAGTGATTTAATGACATGTAACTATGGAGCTACGAAATTATGATATCTATTCAGCGATTTAATAAAAATTAGGTTCACTGGAATTTTGGCAAAGGTTATTCATCAATCTCCTGGAGCGATTAATCAAAACGGAATCATAGGTTTGTCCGAATGCCACTCGAAGAACTACACATCGACAGGATGCCGTTGCCAGCGGGTCGTTTGTATCGCAAGTGAAACTATTTCTGTACTCGCTCGGAGCATTTTTATTCGAATACACGCTAGATGGATGATCCTCGTACGTGAAAAATGCCATACGAATTTACCATGCGCGTCGGAATAAACGTCACCCCTCTCGCTCCCCCGCCTCCCAAAAAAACAACCGAGCAAGATTTAATCGCGCCCGGGTTTCGAAAGGATCTACGGCGCACGGTGGAAATCTCGTTAACCCGAACGTTATTTCTCGTTTTGTGGCCGTAGATCACAGACGTTCTCCGGTTCTTTAACAAAATTAAATTTCGTCAATAACCTTTGTGTCTATTTCTACAGAGACAAAGCAACCACATGTCCCCCTTGATGTTAAAAACTCGATTTGATCCTGCTTCGATTTCACAGATATTTTTAACGGAAAGTTGTTTGCCGAGTTTGTCCGCGAATTATTCTGGAATGAACAATATCGTATCAAGATTACCATGTAACAAAAGGTAAAAAACATTAATCCTACTGTCAGGTTCTTTTTCTCTTCATGCTTTGATGCGGAGATAACAGATACCTGCATCTATCTTTGTACCGAAAAGATTAATCTCATCGCCATCTCTTTTGTCTCTCTAATGAGATAGTACGATACAGGGAACGAGCTTATTTAAAAAACATTTAACAACTTTCTTTTACAGAATTATTGCCTTCATTTCCTAAACGTTATAATATCTTATTTCATTGACTCAAACAAAATTCTTTATGTTAATACTAGATCAATGGGTTGATTTAATGATTCGCATTTGTGATTGAATATTAAAGGATTGTGAAAGATTAATAGAGTATTCACATGTAATGAAACGTGACGAATTTCATGAAATAATATCGATCGCACTCAACAGTTCGAAGATCGAATTTCAAATCAGTGCATCCCACCCGCCTGCTTTCTCTCATGAAACATTCATGGGATAAAGCAATCGAGGCGTTTGTTTTGAAACAATATCTATTCTCTTCCAGAAGACAAAACCGATCCTCTTTTCTCGAACTACGCATTCGATCACGTTCGTTCGTCTTTCTATCTACCGACTCATCAATATATTTAATAAGATAACAAGAAGGAACGCCATATGTACATATAAAAATATAATCTTATCGTGATCGATCGGGCCTATTTATAATATGTATAGATCGTGCACGTTTAATATGTATGTATGTACGGTCGGCCGCAAAAGTACTCGACCACTTTTTAAAACAGAAGGTCTTAAAACTGATCGATTCGATTTGAACTTTTTCGGGAGACTGGAGGGATTAGTTTGCTAGATGATATATGAAAAGAAAACGAAAAGGATTGTAACAAAAATCGCACAAATAAAAGAAACTTTCTTTCTATTCTCGGTAAGAAATATAAATGGTCTCGTTATGTCAGTATATCTACATGCACCAGATTTTAGGTGCCACTGTAGCATATGTACTACCTTAAACTTCTGTAGCTCGTAATAATATTAACCGATTTCAATGAAATTTTTACCTTGTACATAATTGACATAGATCTTCAAAATATGGTAAACAAAATTATATTATAGACTTAGATAAGACAGTAAAAAAGAGGATTGTTACTTGTTCGCTTGCGGTTTCTACCATTTGCAATTTTTTAATAAATTATATAATAAATTAATACGTTTAACATCACGGATAAATTCAAATCGACTGGATCAATTTCAGGGAAGGTATTCCATTTTAAAGAGTAGACGAACACTTTTGGAGGGTACTGTATGTATATGTATATGTATGTATAGATAAAATCCTTGCGCAGTCGGCCAGTTTCGTTTTGATACGTTTTTTGCGCGCACATCACATTTTCACACGTTGCTTGGACCGGAAAATTCGTTATTCCCGATCACGCGTTTCTGTTCTCGTTGCTCTTGTCTTCCTCGTTCTTTTTACCGTGTTAAAAGCGAAATGGTCGATGCGTTTTTATACAATATCGCGTTTAACAACGGTGATTGCGATCTTTGATCGAGCAGTGACGTTTGTTGAAAGAATGGAACCGGTCTTGTTAGCAGAAAACGGAGTTTGAATATTTAGCAGGTGGATATATTCGTCTACAAATTAGTAGACAGTCTCAACGATTTCAGATAACGAATTTAAAATCTTCGCGTCAAAAATATGATATGAAATTTAATTGCCTTAAACAATGGAAAAATTAATAATAAGCTGGTGCATATGAAATAATATTTTCTTTAAACGTAACGGACGTTAAACCTGTAATAATAGACGGTAACACACAAAACAGGATACGTAAATGTTTTTCAGTTGGAAAATACAAATCTCTGAAACAAGTGATGCTTCATGTGTTCCATATGGAACAGATATCAATTACAAATTAGTATTATTATTTCCTTTGCCTCAACAGGAACTTAAAAGACATGCGGACTTGTATTTGATGTATGTATTATATGTTTTTATGTACGAAGTTATTAATAAAATTTGTTTAAGGAAATGGAACTCCATGCTTCATTTCACCAACCACTTATTTTCAGGAAATATTTCGGCGAACGGAGATTCTTGAAGGTCAAGTGGAGAACCACTTGTTTAGAGGAGCAGTTCTCGTGGAAAATTGCGCGAATCGCACGTGGGATGTCGAGGGCCGCAGTTACGTTGAATGAGGGATATCGAACAAGTTGGCATCGATTGAATTGGTCGGCTTCTTCAATCCTCGGAAAACGCGATGAGGAGGTAGGAGTAGCACAACAGTTTGTATATGTATATACACAGTAGCGGCTGCCCGATACTGTCTGCACCAGCATAGCTAAAATATTTCGTTCATTTTATTTTATAGAGGCAAACAAAAATTGAGTCGGTTTAATCATTTGGGACTGTTCGCTATTGCATAAAAATTTGTCGTAAAATTGACGAGCTATCACTATATGCACAATGCTCGACTTTTATTGTGTAAACGTTTATTTTCGGCATTCCAATTTCATAAAGATTCATTTGTGTTTGAAACATTTTCTCTGTACGTCAACATTATAGACAAATATTTGTAATTTAAATAATTCTGTTGCAAAAGCGAAAATTTTAAAAAGCATTTCATATAAATATTCCGGTGCAGGTCGATTTTGTTCTGGTATGAACGACCTACCTTTACCTTTCTACAATATCGGTTGTTAGACTGGTTCCCTTCTTTCCTTCTATTCGATGTCGACGACACCTTTTTAGCGACATGACTAATTTAAATAACATGATATTCCGTGTGAAAATGTTGGTAAGTACATGTATGTACATTTGAATCTTCGGGGAAACTTTTTATTAAGTCTTATTCATACCTCTTTATAGGTATACAATCTTCTGGGGTTAAATAATTCTTTATCTTCTAATTATATTCCCTCCGCGTTCAATGAATTTATTAGAGACATTTTCAAAACAATTGGCATGATAAAAAAGAAATCAATTTTAGGAAAGAAAATCCGATGTTATACATATTTACCCTCCCATATTTTATCCCACTTCGCTACATAGTAACATGAGAACGACTTTAAAAAGAAAAGGATTATTTAGTCGTTGCAAAATGAGGGAAATATAATTAGAACGAAAAACGACTCGTCGAACACATTCGTACCCTTTCGTTCAATCAATGTTCCTGATCCAATAAGCTTTACCGCTACTCTCTGGGAACGTGCGATAAATCTCTGCTAAACCTCATCGACGCAATATTCCAAATAACACAACAAACTCTCTCACCATTTGTTGCAAACCGTGTATTCCGCCTCCCAATGTTCCTTATCGTGTCACGATGACAAGCACAAAGGTGTTGATGAACTTGTTCACGCATTATCACCCCTATAGCGTTCGATCAAATAAGACTGTACAGTATAATGGCCCACTTTTGTATCGGAAA
Organism: Ceratina japonica; assembly: GCA_019453355.1. Classification (NCBI taxonomy): domain Eukaryota; kingdom Metazoa; phylum Arthropoda; class Insecta; order Hymenoptera; family Apidae; genus Ceratina; species Ceratina japonica. The sequence goes on along the minus strand of SMSR01008866.1, from coordinate 60,928 downwards.
TCTTCTGTTACGCGATTCCTCGTTGCCGGCTAAGAAATGTGTTAAACCACCAGAACGATCACCGAGCTCTTTCTACATTGATCGAAAAGAGGGAATACTACATGTTTAGAGGTAAAAATGATTTGGGGGTTGGATCTCTCGCGTGCACCCTCAAGATCGTGGCCGGTGAATGAGTCCTGGGTCAGACGACCTCATCGATGACACGTGAGCATCATTATTTCAACGTGTTTTTTCCTGCCTATGAATGTCCATGGCTGTTGATGCAGACGCCTGTAACAAAACATATTTTCATCTTATACATATTATGTTATTTTTTATTACTTGAAACAGTCTAGTGCATTTGAAGAGAATAAATAAACCACGTATATTATACAATTATAAAGAAATTAAATGTACAGAAAATATAAACGTTGTAAAGAGTTATATAGAATATCAAAAACTGGATTTATATTGTAGTGTGTGCATGTGATAAATTAAACTTTTATGTGGAACATATTGTTGAACGTTTCATTTTTCATAAAAATGCGCAGTCTAAAGTGAAATCTGACTTATGTATACGTCAAAAGACGATTTCGGCTTTAATAACTTGGAGCACGAAAGAAAAGTCAATTCGAGACAGATGCGGTCACGTACGGACCCGGCAATAAAAATGAAACAACGTATTAACACTGAAAACAAACGGGCACGGAGATGAGATTTTTTTTACCAGCCGTAATCCACATTTCATTCCCGCTTCACGATTATTTGTAAGAGGGTCCGTGTAACAACGTTCGCCAGTGGACGAAACAGCTTTGCGATCCGACTATCGTGTACATCCCCCACTCGAATTTCTTCTTACATTTTCTCGTTTTCTTAATCAAAGAGTCAACCTACCGAGGAAATTGTGGAACGCTCAATAGAATTGTGCGAACAAAAATTTCCGACCGAGTCTCGGAGAAACACTGGTCATCGTTACGTAAAGATAAAATTCTATGTAAATTTCGTAGAAGAAGATATTACGGAAAAGAATTGAGAGAGTCCCTCATAAAAAATTCACTAGAAGTAATGTGTTTTACCGAGGAGAAATGGGTATAAAGCGGGACTCTGTTTAACCATTAACCAAAGGTTAAACGCTTAAGACAGGAGACCCGTAAAAAATTTCCGGCGAACGTACCGAGGGAAGTTGCGAGTCATCCGACGTGACTGCAAAACTAACACCGGCTAGGTGGAAACTCGCGTTATTACGAATTTAAAGCGATATCGTTGTAAGACCTCCGCGTGTACCGAAATACAGGGAGTATCTCGGTTCAATCTCCCTCAGAGATTGAAGCACCGTCAGGATATGTAACTTCGTGTATGAATATATTGAAGAGACGGGCCCGTTCGTCGTTACAGGAGGAACAGTTTCTGCAGAGAACGCGTAACACGTTCCTCTCTGTCTCCCGGTCTGGATGCGTCTTTGTATGTGAATTCAAATGAGAAATCGAGGACTCCGTGTGGGTGCGTGTAATGGATATTTGGACAGGCGAACACGTGTGCTGGTACGCGCTTGTGTGCAAGTCCGATGACGGTTGCACGGTTTAAATGTGTTCTCCATTTGAATATATTAATTATTCATTTTACACGCCGCGTTAGCATCGATTCGCCCTAAGTATCTCGGCCGCGATTCGACGTCGATTCCGATTTATTACCCACGGATCGATACGTATGAAGCTCGCAATGAGAACACGTTGGGATTATTGAATGCGTCGTTAGCGGAAAGGATTGCTCAGCGGCGAGCATCACAGTTGCTGTATAGGAAAGAAAAACCTAAAACGATTAATAATGTGTACTTTGTGTACATTTTTATATTGCGTACTGTGTACATTTATATTCAGATCTTTAATAATGGAATTCTTATGAGTAATTTATAATTAATTTTATTTCAACAATAAATGAATGTATTATTATTATATTATATTATATTATTCATTATTTATTATATTTATTATTTATTATATATATGTATATTATTCTATTAGAGATGCAAAATATTATTGTGAACTTAATAACATAATGCAGACTCTGATATAGGCAAATCTTGCACTTTGGTAACAGTATACATATCTGGACTTTAGTAATGATCTCAAATTTGCTAGACCTGAACCACACTACCTGCCGTTAATGAACTCTATATTAATGACTCGAGGATATTACGCACATATCAGGTTCCACAATCCCGAGCTGTCAGTATCAGGTTCTACGAACCCTGACCAGCGTTATCGTAACTAAAGATTCGTCATGCTTGTCGAAATCAAACAGCAATAATCGTTTGTTAGGGGCAAGGTACCTTTGAGGATCGTCGAGGTCAATTGGCTCGACGCTATTTTGCTTTGAAACGATTTATGACAGAGCCTTAGCTTGCCTGTAGCTAGATGGAGTGCTTACAGTGACCAATATGAATGGTGACTCGAAATCATGCAGCTATCATCTATTGTGCAACATTCAGATAAACTTGTCATGTTGCTCGATTGTACGAACACCGATTCACCACGATATGTATGCGATAAAACTGTTCAGTTATTTTTAGACTGTGGACTTTTTAAGAAAACTGAATATGCAGAAAATGAAAACGCTGCATGCAACGTTCAAAAATATACACGATATCAGAAGCTGAACGTACATCGCATTATTTAAATGACGACGAAGAATACAATACAAATCTCATTTTCATATTAAAACAATAAAGATTTTATTCCGAATATTTCATTTCTTTTTTTGTATTTTTCGTGGGCGTATAGAAATCAATAGTCTGAATACATATTTATTGGAATATGTTATTACACTGATGAGCCTGTACAGGCGTACGGCTAAATCTGTGCAGGCATGTGCCCGAATATTCGCAGTCTTCATACCATTATTGAAAATCTGATTGCATGAATAATCGGTCGAACTATCGAAAGATACAATGATTGTTTTGTTTCTGGACTCAGTGAGCGAATAACATTATCTCGTAACAACATCGGCCGAAATGACTCGGGCCCGCCGAATTGAACCACAGGAATCGATACAACTGGCTGGGTATATTCCGCAGCACATCCACCGAACTCATTTATCTCTATGTCACTGTACCAAGCGCATAAATCAAACGAAACTCCGCGTACAATTCTAGATATACTCGCGGATCTTCGATGGCCAGCCGCCTATTTTAAAACTCTAACGCCGCGCTTCTGACGGGTCAAATCAGGACAAAACCAGCAAACAAAGGGTATTGTTTTGTTAACATCCGCTGCAGGAATACATTCAATGAATTTTTAAGGGAGAATATTTTTTTATACCTGTATTTTTACCCTTTACCGTGAAATAAAATGTTATTCATAAATATTAGGTTGGTACATACGAATTTTCATTAAACATAACAAGTGTTTCTGTCAAACACGTGTATATTATTGTATATAATGTATCAACTACACATCCCTGAATAATTGAACAATTTTATTACTTTTTTTGTTAGTTACTTTGTTAATAGCGGCAGAAGAACTTTTAACTCGGGATATCATCCTCTTTCATGCCTTCAGAGAGAAGTCGTGCATTTTGGAACCGCCCTGTACATGTACAGTTGCTAGGTTTTCGATACAGGCGAGGACTATTCCACTTTTCACGCATATATGAATATTTTTTTACAGAATAAGCTCGTTTTGAATAATCCCTTTGAAAGGACTTCGCGTATTGCGCCTTATGAATTTTAATTTGCATATGAGGGGTACGTATGAATATAAAAACCGGAAGTTCAATTTTTAAACGTTGACAACTCAGAACGGGAAATTCGGTTCCTTAAAAAAAGAATTGAATTTTCGTAACAGAGAAATATCACTCATCTCGTTCGAATAATTCCGTGTACGCTGGACGCCAATCGGCACGCGCGGTCCGGGCGTCGCGTCGCGTCGTTGCAGAATCTGCAAAAGCCACGATTGACAGACTATGGTGGAAAAAGGGAGAGAGAAAAGCAACAGGAGAAAATTGAAAATTTGAAGTCGTTCGCAGAGGAAACCGGTGACGAGGATAAAGCGCGATTGGACAATGGACCGCGCCCGGTTATGACCCCCACCCTCCCTTCCAGAGATTTATGGAAGTTTGACGAGTGCTCGTCGAATTTCCAATCGCGCAATCCTTACGCAACGGCATTGAATTTTTTAAATATTTACACCAGACAGGTTCTTCACAATTCAATTAAGTTGTTTATACATCTCGTGGTTCCTGTTTTAGATCTTTAGCATTTAAATAAGGACAGACAATTTACTTAACCAAGTAAGAATCCAAAGGAAGAATAAAAGATTTGATACAAAGGAAGAGCATATCCTGCAAAGTGATTAAAATACTGGATAAGTAAATGTTTTCTGAGATGTTGTAGCTAACAGACCAAATAATCTCATAGTAAAGTGAAAGAGTATAAAGCAAACTAACATTTATGACAAGCACGGCAGAATAAATTAGTCCTCTTATACAAGAGGAGCGAGGATATCCAGTTTTTTTCACAAAGGTTGCAACGACATGCATGCTGAAAAAAATAGTTTAATTGGTCCGAGAGGAAATCCAGCGCAACACATGGTAAATTCGAAAAAATTCACGGTTTTTAATGCGACCGTGGCGTTGGCGCGGCACAGCGCGCCGCTCGAAAATACGCTCCGTTTGCCAATTTTACGTACCGCGAGATTGTTATGAATTTTAACAACGTTCAGTGATTGTTACCTTCACGATTAGTTATCCTATCTGTTATCAACTACCTCCAATTCGTAATCGAGTTTCGCGATCAATGATGCCAATTCGGGCACATATTTTTTCTCTCTCCAAGGGAATTAACACATTTCAAGTGAACGTGAAGGCTAGATAAAACTCAACCAAAAATCTGTGCTACTCTAATTAAACTAAATAATTAGTGATACATCAATTTTGTCAACACTTTTTCGATTTGATCCGTTTTAACTGTTGCGATAGCCACCGATGTCTTCAAGAAATCGAACAAAACACAGTTTCAGTATTGAACAAAATTTTTATCTACTCTCAAAATATCCATAAATAATAATATAATAATTACGTTATGGAAAATATATATATTTTTCCACTAGAAAATAACTCTTTATTATAGATGACATTTCAGGGTTTTTAAAAATATATTCTGTATAAATTGTGTAATTTTCATATTTCATATATGCACACGGTTTAATGAATATTCAGATATACTCAATGAAAAACATTCGGGCGCTACTTTTTATTTTTTTTGTCGCTGAATTGATTTAAAGTTATCCGCTTCATTTTTAGCCCACGCAGTTTGTCCATACTTGCGACTCGAATAAATTACAGGAGGAATAACGATCCCCCCGGTTCCGTTTTATTTATATTTTCCTTCAGGACGTGATAAACTGTTCGAGAGAAGAAAATACGCACCGCACCACGCAGTTACAGAATTAATGAGTTCGATGAATGCGCTTGTTATTCCATCGATTCTCCATTTGTGGTCACTTTTTTGGACATCGGCCAGCAATCGCCGCTAGCAATCGCGGCGCGGAAAAAATAGATCGACACGTTCGAACGTGCCGCAAAAACCAGCACGGCTTGTTCGTTAAGCCGGCGAATACGTTTGTCCATGCCTTTCGTCAAATTAATCGTGGCCCGGTCCTCAAGCTTCGCGAAACTCGATTAATTACTCTGGTAATGGGCTTCGTACCAAGAGCCCGACGGTAGCCGCGATAATTGTGATGCGAAATCGAGTGTTTTATGAATTCAAGTATGATCCTCTGCGCATTTTAACGAATCAATTTATTAATAATAAATATCCTTTTCCTCAAACGTATTGAACGTTCCTATGGACCACAGGTATATCACAAGTTTCACTGGAATAATTCAACAATTCCATATTTAAATGATTAAAGAAACGTTTACTTACAACACACGTTTTTAACTGATATAGTGAATATTTTATTTTGTATAAAAATTTGCAGTTTAACTTCATATCTTAGTGATATACAGGATGTCCTAGAATGTACGATTTTTCTCTCAGGGCGATAAAGAGAAATATTGAGTTAGAAGTTCTTCTATTTTTTCCTTCAACCGCTATTAATAAAATTATAAACAAAAAAGTGGACTCAGAGTTTCATGCTCCTTCACATCCGCGTTCGTTTTGGGACACACTGTATTCGAAACTATTCGATCTTCAATTTGAATCATAACAGCAAGTGCTGAGGTAAAATAAGATAGATATTTTTCGATTGGAAAATGCCAATCTCAGAAACAAATTAAGTGTCATAGGNATTTTAACGAATCAATTTATTAATAATAAATATCCTTTTCCTCAAACGTATTGAACGTTCCTATGGACCACAGGTATATCACAAGTTTCACTGGAATAATTCAACAATTCCATATTTAAATGATTAAAGAAACGTTTACTTACAACACACGTTTTTAACTGATATAGTGAATATTTTATTTTGCATAAAAATTTGCAGTTTAACTTCATATCTTAGTGATATACAGGATGTCCTAGAATGTACGATTTTTCTCTCAGGGCGATAAAGAGAAATATTGAGTTAGAAGTTTTTCTATTTTTTCCTTCAACCGTTATTAATAAAATTATAAACAAAAAAGTGGACTCAGAGTTTCATGCTCTTTCACACCCGCGTTCGTTTTGGGACACACTGTATTCGAAACTATTCGATTTTCAATTTGAATCATAACAGCAAGTGCCGAGGTAAAATAAGATAGATATTTTTTCGATTGGAAAATGCCAATCTTAGAAACAAATTAAGTTTCATAGTTATTAAAATTAAACAGATTAAGTACACGCTTCTTCAGATTTGAAATATTCAATTTACAACTAGAGAAACTCATAAAATTTAATCAAGCTCCGACTGGCACGTTTCTCTCTATTTTTTGCGTTCGTTTATTTGACAAAAGAAAACGGACACGCGTTGCGCCTCGTTCGGTAGGTTTAGCAGCGAGCTCGGATGGGGAATTACGTACCTACTTTGAGCCGTGCTTTTCATTCGCACGGCTGAAAACATGTAACATGCGAAATTAAAATATTTTGCCTGACATTTATTTTTCTTCTTTTTTGCTATTAACGCGAACGAAAGAAACGCGTGGACGCGTTAAACGAGACAGTAAATGAAATTACGGCGAAACGAGAATTTACAAAGAGTTGAGTAAATCCCTTCCTCTCTCTCTGGACGCTTCCTATCTCTCTATTCTCCGGGCATAAAGAGTGGAGACACGATCATCCGATACTAGAAAAATCTTGAAAGCGGATCGATGGAAACAATAAAAATTAGTGTCCTTCGTTTGATCCAAGTCTCATTGTCCATTCTATGAATCGCAATCTGTGTAATTGACAAGCTCGTTTCCTCTCCGATATCATTCGAATGACGATGAATTGAAGCCGTTGTTATCACGAGATAATGATCCGTAAGTACCGTTCCATGCTCGCGTCGTGCGCCACGGATTTGCTTTAATGAGCCCTGCAAAATCATCCTCTTCCCTGCGTCCTTCAATCTTTAACTCGCTATTGGAAATTAAATGGACGATATATGTATGTATGTGCATGACGATGACGACTCGCTCATAGCGGAGCAATGGATAATCGCCTATACAAACTCTCATTAATGCTAATCTCTTTCAAAATTACACCATCAGTTCATTATAGTATCTTAGCTCAGGTTATACCATTTCGCTGAACATTCTTAGCGTCGTATAGATTATTTATGCTTTTTAATAAGCATTTAACAAGGGTGAATGAGTGTAACTTAAAAAAGTTTCATTTGACTTAATCTCTGATTATAAATATGTCAAACCTAGATTTTGTATTCAATTGCGTACAAGTCCATATTGTATGTTTCTATTAAAATCACAATTATTGTTTTATAAGTTACTTATTGAGCCTAGCAAATGGATTCAGACAATAATAAGTGTCATATTTTTGATGATTTGTACATTTTTTAACATATTATAAACTTAAATAAAATTCGTGATCTAATTATAACAAGATAATTTTAGGGATGGGTGGTTGGGTAAATAAACTTGGGAATCCTGAAATGTCTTATCTAATCGTGGGTTCTGATCGTCGCCGATGAATTCGATCCGGGGAAAGCGGGCCAGCCACAGGATTTAACGAGAAATCGGCTTTGCGTAGTTTTCTAACGAGTAATTGGCATTCTGCCCCGTGCTAATTGACAAATTCATTCAGCTCCTTTTATCAGGATTATGAGAAATTGACTGTAGGAAACGAGGTTACCGTAAAAGGCTGGCCTGTCATTCGCCATTCGCTGTCGCGTCGTTTGTCTCGTCCCGTAATCGCGTTAAAATTGGAGTCGAACTTCTGAATCGAGTTTCCAGTTTTGGTTTCTCGCTGAGATCTATATCCACAGACCGCGCTGGGTATCAACGACGAAAGACAAAGTTTGCCCCATTTTCTTCAAGTCTATTAGCGACTGCGCATTGGCAATACAAATGTGAGTAGTTCCTGGTTAAACATGAAACGAAAAATGAAACCAAGTTTTAAACGAAGTTAGGTGGATTAAGGATCAACGGAGAGCGATGAAAATTTATGAATTCTCCTTGAAGCCGGTTCATAGGTAGCTCGTAATTGGATTAAACTAATGAATCACAGTTGTTAAACTATTTACGGTGCGAATTGGCGTTCCTCCGCATTCCTGTTTCGAGCACGCAGCGTGCTGAGCTGGATATTAAAGCTGACCCACGGTGCCTTTCCCTTGCTCTGCCTTAGTCCTGATCTCGTTAGTTACGGTGCTTTTAATCAGATTACGATCGCGACTGTGCGCAAATATTAATAAGAGATAGCTGCACGTCATAACTCCCTACTTCAATATTTAACACACCAGAATTTATTGTACGGCTAGTAACAATTATTCATAGCCCCTGCGTGTGTGTGCGTCTCCTAACGGGACACATTGAAATTTTAATATGCATGTATATATCGAAATTTCAATGTGTCCCGCTGGGGGACGCATACGTACGTAGTGGCTGGCTAAGAATAATTGTTACTAGCTGTACGTGTTCTTACTTAGAATACGTTACGTTAGAATACTTCCAACAACTTTTTAAAAATGTCGATGTTAAAACTATCGTGAGCATTGTAGACAAAAGAAGGTGTAATAATTTGTTCAACAAAATCTAAACACAGTTTATTTAAACTGTTCGTAACTAGATTTTTCGCACTCCTTGATTAGTTCGTAGTAACATTTCAATTTCACCAAGTAAACCGACGTTTATTCGTTTAATTGCGTAAAAAAAGTATGAAAGAAAAACGAATACTCGGTTGGCGAATGTATGCCACTAATTTATGCCTTCCACGCGAACGATATCGATACATGGAACACGCGGGATCGTCATCGGGCGATGAGGGATGAACGGATGTGCCGTCATTGGTACCCGCACGCCGTGATCTATGGTAACTGATAATGAAAGCACGGAAGGTGAGATACCGCTGTTCGTCGCATAAGCTATAGTTTCCGCGGTACACGTCACACGGTACCCCCAGCTTCCTTCTCTAGGAATTATATCTCTCACAATAGTAGGGCCTCGTCGATAAAACATTGAATTATGAATATCGGTCGATCCAACGGATTCGTAGACACACGATGTGTCTTAGTTGAGAATCGCGAATGCGCGCCGAGTCCGAGCCGGAAACGAAGAATGGAATCAGCCTGGGTAACGATAACCGACCGCAATTACGAATATACCGGTCGAATCGACTCGTTTTCTATTTTGTTCACGAGTTTATACAGCGAACCGGAAGCAATTTCCGGTACCCGCTCCCAGAAAGGGAACACACCTCGATATCGCAGTGATTTATTTGCCTTGGGAATTCCGTCCGGACTAGTTGTTCTTTGTTAGTTTCGTTCAAAAATCGGATACTGCACTATTATACGATTTTGTCTCTAGTAAAGAACAAATCAAATTTAAATCAAATCAACATTTGACTACGAAGGTGATCGTATAGAAATTAGAGAAATTAGCAGCCCGTAATGATTTATTTTACTTTTGGAATTCCAAGCGGCTGGTTGCGTTTCGCGTTAAAAAAAGGAATATTATGTTGTTATACGTCGTTTTCTCTAGTAAAATATACATCAAATTTTAAATATAAACAAAATTTGGAATTCACACAAAGGCTCAAAACTGGAACATAATTCGCTTTGAAGGATTAAAACGGAGAATGTCGTACGATAATTTGAAGTCAGGGAAATATGATAAAAATGTTACTATTCGCTAAACTGAGATGTAATTTCAGCATGATGAAGAAATTGAAATTATTGTAAAGTATGATGATGTGAAGTTGGGAGATCGTTATCAAAACTGTTTTTAGTACTTTGTTCCGTTTTATGTCCGGAGATAAAATCCTAATTATTCTCTATTATCAAGAGCCGTTGTAACTCTATTAACTCAGTACGATAAAACAGTTCATGTGAGCAATACGTAGTCAGATTCGCGTTCTATTTATACTGGTGGCTCGGTGGAACGCAAACTCGTGTAAAATCCAATTAAATGAACTCTATTTTCAAGACCGATTCAGATGGGTTTGCAATTTTATGCGATTGGACAGCTATAACAAAAATTGAATGCATAGAAGACATAAAAAATGTAATAAGTAGTACTTAAAAGTGCGTGCAATATCAGAAATTGAGTGCACGTACAAGTGGTTAAATGATAAGAAAATTTCTATCTAAATCTCATTTTTCGAATTCGTATTATAAAGTTTCATTTTGTAAAAAAATCCATAATCTGGTTATAACATAGATATACTATGGGAGAAAAATAAGGAACACTCTTCATTAGAATATCACCATATGCTTTCAGTTTCCAAAGGCTCGAAGCCGAGGCACGGAACTTGGCCTAACTTTCTTACGAGTCGATAAGCCCTTGAGCCTGGGCTTTGAAAACTCATCTGAAACTCGGATCAGGGCGCTCCAAAAAGAGCGTACGTAAATCGATATAAAGAAATCGATAGGATGTTGATTAATATTTTGTCATAGTGGATCTCGCGAATAAAAAACCAATATGAAAACTTGATAAAGTCTAATTAAACGAAATGCGAGTGTACAAATAGAAAACCGGATGGAGTTTCAGGAGAGACTTTAATGTTACACTTTTTCTCTATGAAAACAGAGAAATCGGTGCGGATCGAACTGCATGCGTAGAGCAGAAAGTGAGCCGAGAAGGAGGACCATAAAATAGGCTAGAAAGAGGTGAAAATAGGAGGGAAGCTTTGGGGACAGATAAAAACAAAGATGCAAAAGGGTAGAGCGGAAACGGAGTCGGAAAGGGAACGTTAAATCTCGGGAAGATCGGCCAAAAAAAGCACGGTGGGCAAAAAACTGAAGGGAGAATAAGAGTGGGGGAGGAGTGGAAAGTTGACAGAACCAAGGAAGAAAGACCGTGGAACGCCAGCAAACTGGTCCCAATCGCAAACAAACCTACTCGTTTTAAAAAAGGAGCAACGAGGAAAGGAGAAAAGCGACTCGAAAAACAGAGTAACAGTGGACCGGTAAAAACAACTGCAGGAAATAAGACAGATGGTAAAAAATGGCACACAAGCGGATTTCACAGCGCTAGAAACAACCCGAATACGCGATTACTGAAATGTTAAAAAAAAAAATGAATTTTTTAACCTGTTAGTACCGTATAGTACCGTTTTGTACGAAGCATGTACGTATGTACAGTATATGAAAAATTAATCTTTTGATACGTTCATATGAATTCAACAATTCGATATTGAAAAACATTTTCAGACGTTATATTGTGTACAAATACAGGAGAATGTGTTGCGATTTTTATATAATAACAGCCTTATAGTAAAGAAATTAAATCACAAATCTGTGTTTCATTTCATTAATAATTGAAAGATTGAATGACATGTACATTTCCAATGATTAAAATATCACGAATACATTTGCAGGAATTTTTAATGTATTCTGAATAATAGAGGATTAGCTAACGCAGAGACGTCATTACGCAAACGGTTAAAACTTTCGGAAGCAATCACAGAAGAGAACGTTACAAGTCGACCATTGTAATAATCGCAGTTGGCGACCGATCTTATGCGACCGCCAGCCTGTTCCCGTGAAGTTTCCGTCGACGCAGTACGATGTTCGCGCCGATTCGGAACAGAATCGTATCATTCGAATTCCGTCGGTGAAACGACGGAATCCGGTTTGGATCCTCCATTTAGTTTCCGGCAACGGCTCTTCGACGGTCGAAATTGAAATCGCACCTGAGCTTCCGCGGTAAACGCTTCGAGTCAGTCGATTTCTGACGAAATAAATCATTCACCATTTTACGACGACATACACCACACCTAACACTTTTCCCCCGATTTACCTCATAAATTAAATGATAAATCCAGTATGATAAAGTTAAATTTGTACATTTCGAACATGATAATTCTATAGTGACCTCTCAGTCTGTAAACTGACATAGAAAAAGTATTAATATGGCTTTGTGTACTTGAATTTTAGTGAACGAATGGAAGAAGGATGCGAGGAAATAATTTAGAATGATACTTTCAAAGGGATCGTTTCACGGTAACTGACTCACCTTAGTATTGTCATCTGGAGAAGACGTAACTCATCGTTAAGTGAATTAGCCACAGGTTGAGGAACGCCCTGGAGACCCCGTTGCCGTCGTGCACCGCGGCTGGCAACTCCCCTGAAACCGGAAGAGGAAAGAAATTGAATTAAGTTACTCCTGCTGGCCGTGTTTCGGACGTTCGTTTCAGTTGCGTTCGCGTGCGATAACCACCACGAATTAACTTGTCAAGCTGCCTAGTTAATCGATACTGTTTTAGTATTTTTTCTTATATAAGTAGAAATACATTCAAAATTTTTCAAAAGTCGCATAGAAGTTTACAAAAATTTCTTTAATCTTTTTATACATATAAAAGATGACTCGTCCACGATTTATACATACATCATGTCTGCTATAAACCACCTGCTGAAATCTGGTAGAAGAAAAATTACCCTTACACGACCACCAGAAGAACGTCACGCGATCTTATCCGTTAGAACTGATATTTTCATCGTTCTCGTTTTCACGAGGAGATCCGTAGGCTATTCGTAAATTAATCGATATCTGAAATTCCCCGTCAGAGTCTTTCGACGGAACGTTTTCATCGACTGGGGAACCCATAAATTCACGCGTTTCGGCAATCCGTCGATGTTATCGCTGGCAATCGATCGCGAAGTCGTCGATACGAATTTCCAACGCGAGACGACGACGCGACGTGACGCGACGGTGTCGCGGAAGAGGATCAATCGATCCGGGGCCTTTCGTCGCGGATGGGGCCACGATATACCTATGAAGTCCCGTAAATCACGCGGTCGAATATATATTTTATTTTTCGGCGACGGGCTTGTAAACGTTGTTGGTCGGTGCTCGGTGCGGCGCGAGCGAGCGTGGGCGCACGTACGCCTGCACATGCCGTTGACAAGAACACATTTGTCATTTCATTAATGGTTGTTCCGTCTATAGGTTTTCTGTCAGGCGCACACCGCCGCAGCTTGACGTATTTTGGTGGCGTCCGTTTAATCGCTCTTCGACCGAGTTACGTTTCCTAGATAATAGTTCGAGGCTCCGGGCTTTCATGAAATTAGGCGCTCCTTATTAATGGCTCTTGCGCCACGAGCCTATCCCAGAGAGCTTCCCCTGTAGCTTTGCCTATCCCGTTCGACGAGCCTTTCCTCTTTGTCCCTCCATCTTGCCTGCTCGCTCTGCCGGAAGTGCCGCGTGCAACTTGGCGCCAATGTGCGTTTGCGTTTCGAGTAGCGGTTCCGGTTCTCTTGTTACCAGAATCGAGCACGACGGAGCGCGGAACACGATCAGAATTACTTGTTAACAGGCGGTTCACCGGGAATTCTGCCACGATTAGCGGGCATTCTGTTCCTTTGAAATTCGGAGCTTTCGGTATTTTTAAAACAATCAAAATTTCGCAGGAAATGCCTGCGGGAAGGCACGCGGTACGATTCACAGAAACGCTTAATTGATTTCAACTGGCGGGGCGTTGCGAAACTCCCGACGGGGAAGGAATTTCACCAGCAGATTGAAATGGAACTTAATCATCGATGTCCGAGAGTCGAGAATCCCGACTGCAAAAATAGCCCGTCGCTACCATGCTGCGCTGGCTCGATGAGCTCTCAAGATTTACCCTGTGATTTGACTGATCACTCGACTATCGAGAATCGAGACTTCCGGTTTTCCATCGACAGAGAGACCGACAGAAAACGTGCTTTCTCTGTGATCACTGTCCGTGATCGTTCTCCCCCGCTGATAGAGATCAATTAAAGTCGTCAAGGATCGTTCAGAGATCTCTTGAAATTCACTCGAGATTACCTGAAGGATCCTCAAATATCAAGACTATTGAAAAGTCTATTCAATTTGTTAGAGTGGTACACATGAAGTTTTATTTTCTTCAGACGTAATAAATGTTCTTATAGAATGCACGTACAGGAATCGCCCATTTGATTCGAATAATTAACCAATTACTTTTATAGATTCCTGAATAATTAAACGACTTTATTATTATTAATGTAAATATTACATTATAAATATAACCAAAGATTTATTGCTAAGAGCAAGAAAAAATAAAAAAGTATCGTTTAGTCAAAAAGTTCGATGGTGACGCAAAACTCTCTCAAGAGTACTGCGGTAGCTCGGAGATCATTTAGAAGTTGATTCAAAAGCGGTCGAAAAGTTGCTCCGCTTACTTTTCTCCAAGAAACACTGCATCTTCCTTCCCCGGTTTTCCAGCTGGAATTTTTCATTTCAATTCCATCGCACGACTCATGTGTCTTCGCATTCTTTCATCAAGACTATCCCTCGAACCTAGGCACGCGTTCTCTTCATACTGTCGCCCGATTCTAGATAGTAGAATACTTTCCTACCATGTTTCATCAACTATCCAGTCGCACTGATTTTTCAATCTTTCACGGCGTGTACACGAGTCTCAAGAGATCTGTCTTCTTGGATTTATACTTGTTCTATATTTTTCCATTTTTCTGAACTTCACTTTTGTGTTTCATGCTTTTCTTGTTTCGTCTTGGCTCGCGTCTTGCAATTTTCATCTTCTTTAGGGAGTTACGTAAACGTTCTCCTTTCCAGTCCATTGCACCCTTCCTTCCCTTGTCTGTCCTTTCGTTACACCTATCGCTCCGGCCAATGACCCATTTTCAATTTGCCGAAACTTTAATCGTTTCAACTAGGAATTTAGTATTTTATTATGATTGCTTACAAAGCGAATTCAAGTATTTGCTTTCAAATATTATACGAGAAACTTGAAGAACGACCACAAACTGTGTATAATTGACAAATAATTCTCATATATTTAATATTCAATAAATACAATATTTAATTAAACATCGTTATCGTTATCGTTATATTATATTACATTATATAGCATTTAATTAAATTATTGGAAGCGGATAAAGCATTAATTAATGTGCCTATCACGTCGATCATTATCCGAAAGATTACAGATTTATTGAATATCGACATTGTCCGTGGAACAGTTTTCGATAGGAATTTCATTAACTCAGTTTCCTCGACCCTCGCTTGAAAAAAAAACTCGTTTTCATCAAATCAAACAAGAAGCCAACCACAATTCTCTACGATTTACGAGAACCGACTGATAGATATTAACTTATACATGTAAGGTATAAAGTTACTTGCACATTGTTTTTTTATTGTTAAGGAAACGATAGCTTCTCATTTACATAAAAGCGTATGGCATAATTGTTTGACGTGAATTTGCATTTTGTAATATTCCTCGGAATAAAAAAGACAATATACAAAATTATAGTTATTTTATAACTAACTGAAAACGTTAATTTTTATTAAAGTATGGATTTACGTTTTGTCCATGTTACACGTTTAAAAACCATTCGTCGGTTGATAATTGGCTACAATGAATACTCTACTGATCAATGGACAACGAGAGGGATTCACAGTGCACAATGTATTCGCGGCTCAACTGTTTCGATTCAACCCACTCGAACTACGTTTCCTGGACAGGCCCCGTAGACGCAAGTGCACGTACCAGAACTTCCTATTGACCATTTCCGGGCCGTGGCAGTCAGGAATTCCAATTGCACAGCCCCTTGTATTTGCGGTCGACCATCGCGATGGACCAGTTTTCGTTTTCCAAATTTTACCCCTCGACGACATTCCGTCACAACTCTACCATATATTTTCTGTCGCTCATGTTATTACTAATAACTCTAAAACTGTGTTATGTAGAGTTTAATTTTCACATCTCCCTTGTTACGCAACTTCATATGAAAAAAGGAAACAATAATAAATTCGAACCGAAATGATTTAGTCTGACATTATGCAATTTATCAAAGTTCAATTTGATTTCAATTCACGTTTGACGAACTACATATATCTCTTTAGAAGTATGTACTGCGAATTTCTCTAGACGTAATTGTATACTTATATGTTTATTCGGTTAAGTTCTCTGAGATGATACACGGAAGTTTCGTCTCAGAATAGTTTCGCCCATTCCGTGCTTCTCTCCAGGTGTACGTACCTTGCGTCTTCCTTTATTCGGAAAGTTTGGCGTTGGCGCAGTTTCTTCGCTACTCTTCTGGACTACGTGCACCCGCGCTAGTTTCACTTCACTTTTTCGACATTACGAGCTAGCTACGTAGTTTGTTGTTTGCCATGCAACTGTCGAGTTTTACTTTGGCGCTAGCTTGTCGGCTCTTGTTACCGCGATGGAGATTTTCTTTTACACCGTGCCCGTTAATTCCCTGTGCGTGGCTTTTTTTGCAAAAGGATTGTAAAACAAAACTACGCGAGTAAAAATCTTCAGATTTCCATAAAAATTCTCACGCTGTGCACTATAATTTTCTCATGCTTTTGTGAAAGAGATCTTTTGTTAAGTTGGTGCATATGAAATGCTATCACTTTAAACAAAGCACGTGTCCATTTTGTAGACTACCACGATAGTTAACTTTTGCTGAATTATATGTTATTTCTAATTAAATTATCCCACGTTGTATTTGATCATAACAGTAGATGATAAGATGATGGAAAGATGAAAGGTTACAAGATTAAGAAATGAAGAAGAAAACGGCGTTCCGTATTTTAGCATCAACACAGTACATGCTCTTTTTTTACCTTCTATATTTTATATCAACAGAGATAAAGAAATACTGGAGGTGAATCTTTCGTCATAAGCGGAGACGGTGATAAACTTGTCACGGAATGGTTTCGGAGGGACGGAACGGCGGACAGTAGGTCAAGAGGGGCCGTTTCGGCTCATATGTGGCCACACTTCCTGCAGACGGAATCCTCGCTTCGGAATCACGCAGCAGAATTTACTATTGGTCACTTCCTACCCTCGTAAACTCCGCGGGCGCCGCAAGCCACAATCCGTCCTCCCTGTTTCTCTCCCGTTCGTCCTTATCGATTTTATCGAATGGAAGTGAAGATCCTTCGGTAAAAGAGGCAGGTGCCCTCTTTGGCGACTCAAATTTAAGTTCTCTGTATTCATTGAAACAGAAAGGAGAGCTCTTAAGTTCCTTTTCAGCTGTCGTCTCTGTTTTCTCGAAACGTTTGTCGACTTTCTTCGCAATAGCGTCACTTGTTAGATCTCTCGCGAAAAAATGTTTGCTATCTTAAATGAGTATTTGATGCGATTGGAAGATCATTCTTCAAACGATTTCACGGATTTATTGAAATAGATTTCTCTATATTTTTCACGGAATTAAAAGTATGTTTGCAATCAACAAAAACACAATAAGATCGTAAACCCGTTTAAAAATAAAATACGAAATACCGAATTTTACCAACTATATAGAGTTAGTCTGCGCGCGTATTGAAAAAAGAAATAAAATGCGCGCAATCTAGTACAATCACATGATTTAGGTGACCCAAACCGTTTGTTGAATTTATGAAATTTTGTAGAAATAAAATCGGATGCAGTCATGGAAGCGAAAATATTTTCGTGATCCATAAAAGTATTTCATAAATTTTTGAACCACAAGGGAGAAGAGTCGAACTCGTTACGGGTTAATCAAGCAGCGCGCGAATGACAAAGACCCGTATTATTGAAGACGTTTGCGCTTTAATTAGACCCTTCCGATCTTCAGCTCTTTGATTTACCCCGTGGCGACGGTTAAGAAAGAGAAATTAGTAGATTAAGCCTTGACACCAGAGATTCACCCACCCCAAAGAAGTCAGTCGTCCACGGACGTAAAACGGCAAACACCTTTTGTCGAGTGCGAATAATCTTGATAAAAGCACTCTGGATCCTCTCTCTTCTTCTTACTATCAGGGCACGTATAGATCTGAAGTCAGTTCATCGAAAAACAATAGCAATAGGTGCCCTTCGTACCTTTTTTATTCGATCACTGGCACTTTATGGTTGCTATTTTTTTTTATTGCGTATGTGACATAAAGCGGAATAAAACGATATAAGTTTTATGGAGTGAATAGTTAGGGTTGGTTTTATGATTATATAGTGAACTTATGCAGTTGATAAATGATCCCCACGAGCATTTTGCCAATTATTGAACAGTCGATAATATTATTATGTGTGTATATTGAACAATAAATTGAGGTTTGAATTGTAGGCAATCAAACAATTGGATTTATGTGTATCCATATTGATTTTCACATTGACACATTACATTTGTCCAACCAATATTGTTGTTACCGTTACTTGATTCGTATATCCACGGGCCCATGGGACACGCACTATCAACCTTGCATATTAATGTGAAATTATTAATCTTACTGACGTTGCACCTATTTTATCGTATACGAAAAATGGCCACTTTTTAATGGGACTTCACCATTAGGTATTGAAATTTTCATCGTTACGTTGGAAGCCGTTAATTCTTTATGGAAAACGTAAGCAAAATATGTGACGCGTGTTATGAATTTAAATGATACCGGGTGCTATCAGAAATTGTCAATTTCATTCAAAGCCTGTTGGCGATATAAATATTCGCCGATATAATAAATTCCTCTGCAGAGAAATATTCCATGAGCGAAAATAATGAGTTTCATTAAATCGCTGTGGCGAACATTTATTTACGAAAAAATTGGGGATAAAATTGTGAAGCGCACGTTTTATCTCCCACATTAATATTTTGCTTTAATCCCCACCTCTTTACAAGCCTTTCATCATATTTTAATGGCTTCGATCTCAATATCGATACAAACTTTTTTAATATTTCCCATATTCATTTTTAACACAAACTTCCTTTTGCCGTTCTTGTAACAGATTCTTCTAATAGATGATGCGCATACGTTTGCGAGCACAATAGAGTGGCTGTTGCAATGATAGGCTAATGATCTTTGGGATGGCGTTCAGACATGAATACCGATCGATTGAACGACGAGGTCAGTTCAACAATCGACGTAGTCAATAACAGAGAAGCAACATGCGATAGATGATAATCCAGTCTAGTCAGTTTCCAATATCCATCTTCTGTCAGTTTCAATAGTCCTTTGTCACTTAAGTGACAACGTATTTCAATCATGGTAATACGCCTAATAGTATATACACAACATGTGTATTAAATTAATTAATTGTGAGAGGTTAAGATTATTTTGGCATACATTTTTGATAAAATATTAATTTCACAATTTTTATCGATTCGATTAAATCGCCGAATACCAATGTTCGTTTCTCTCGACGATAACGGTTACGTTTGATGCCAATTAATTAATTTGAAGTACAGACACGATCATAATCCAGTGCCGTCTTAGGGTCGGTCGGGCATCGCTTGTTTCGTACTCGAGTGATCAATTTTCCGTCGGTTGATAATTAATCTTCTTATGCGGTCGCGCGCACGGAAATTGGTCTAATTCTCTAATTGCGCAAATTAGCTTAAGCGCTTTGAGCAATTACGCGACTACGGCGTTTGACATCCAGCAAATTATAGACACGCCTAAATACGGTTCGCCTATTGTTTCGTTCCTGGCGGGCTCACCTGTCTACTTGTGTACAACTTGCAGCGACCCGCGCGAGAAGAGATAATGCACTGTTATTCATCGAGAGTTGTTCATCCCTCTTTGTTGCAGCGCTCATCCCCTTTCAGCTGACGAATAGATATTATCGCGGTACACGTTGGAGATCGCGAAAAGAGACTGCGTTTATCAATGAACAAACAGAATGCAATTAGTCTCGAGCAAAGCAAGTACCCACTATGACATTGTGCGAGAATACAAGCTGCGGATGATGAGCCGAGTATCTGATGGAAACTGATATCTCAAGCAGCTCCATGATTGGCACTTCGAAGTTGAGATAATCGTCGACTCTCTTAGAGGCTCAACAATGCTTTGTAGACAATCTTTGCAGTCTAATAGGGATCTCGTAAGGGATCATCTTCAAACAATCATAACTTCCTGCGTACTTGGTAAACAATCATTTCATTAGACGGAACTTGCTCTTCACTAACTCAATTCCGTCATGTATGTCTTGTAATGGATTGAGATCAAACGAACATGGTTCAAAATTTTGATTAATTTACACTTTCACGGGTAAATATAATTTAATGTTTCCTAAACAAATTTCTTTTCTATTAACACGTCGGGGATAGTCTTCATCCATGTTCTTCGACCAGAAATTAGGCGTCACTTATATTTTTACCTTCTTCAATACGTGCATAAATCTCACTAAGGGATAACTGGAGAGGTTTCCTTGTTACTTCATCACAAATGTAAAAAATTTTTTAAAGTAAAATCGTACAATGTTATCCTTCCAAGAAATCGTTAGTTTTAAACAATGTACACTGCACTCAGATGGTTTACATGATCAGTAATCTGGAGCAAAATATTTGCAAGTTTATTCGAGGACTTTAGCAGAGGAAGTTAGAATTGGAGTAAGAGTAATAAACAATCCTGAAAAACTCGTCGGAAGTCTTGCTAACGATGAGAATAAGTGGATAGCCTGGTACTTTTCTCTCTTTTTCAGATTTGCCAGCATTTTTCATCCACTATTTTCTTTCTTTATTTTCTGAAAACAGTGTCGTTGTCACGTAAGGCAATAGGCTAGGCGCAGCGTTTCCATTTTCATGAAACGTACAACACCGTTAATCTTGCACCCGTGGAATCACGTTGGAATTGAGAAGCAAGGATAAATGCGGCAATTTTGGAAATACAGATTGAAGTACGCTTCAGGATATTGGAAAACTCTTAAATAATTGTTTTCGACATTTCCAAAAACAATTTTCTGTATGTCATAATGTTTTATTATTTAATTAAATATTTATGCTTGATAAGTATGGAAGAAGCTTATGGCATTTCCTTAATTAATTTCTTAACATACATACATGTGTACCAAACATATGCTTTACGTAAAAGAAGCGATGTATTTTTAGAATTTCTTTATCGCGAAATAAATTGATGACACGGTTTTTATTGCGTAATCTATTGTCTATAAAAATCTGCACTTGCGTAAACATCTGAATCTACTCATCATAGCTTCCTCAGCAGCGATATGTGGTAAGTAAAAACGAACGGAATGTCCCCAAATTATAAAGGAAATCGTTACACAGAATCGAAGGAAGCTGTATAAAAAGTCACAAAAGGGGGTCTGCGGGATGTGGAAAGGGTCGGCGTAATTCCATCGTGGATTACCCGCCTAACGAGCAGATTAATCTTACGTTAGCCTTTGGTTACTACCGCGATTTGTGCTCTGGTGGCCGGAAACGATTTGTAATTCCAACGAAAACGCTGGTTATTGAGAGCTCGGTCGCTGTGGATCCTCCGGAACCCAAGTCCGGATCACGTCTGTCTTTCTCTCTAACGGCAACAGGAATTTTTCGAATAAAGAGCGGCTAGAGGGAACCTAGGGATGCGAATCTCTCGCAAGACAGAGAGAAAAGCAGAAGAGAGTAAGGAGATAAAGGGAGCATAAGCGTCTGTTGTGTCTGCGATCGGGCACAATCGAACGAGGACACGCCGCCGCGCCGCGCACCCACTTCTTCGACTTTCTAAAAAGCGGAAGGATTCCCTGACGAAAAAGCGCTCTTCCGCGGCGGCTTTCAGCTCTTTTCATCCTGAAAACGTGAGTCCCCGTATACAATGGCGAATGAAGTTCGCGTGACTTCTGTCGATGCTGGGGAACATATTGTCACTTCCTTCTTCTCCCTCATTTTCTCTTTCTTACTCTTCGGCAGGGATATGCGAATCTTTGACAGCGGTTTTGCTTCGATCGTGTTCATGTTTCTACGGTTGTGTGTATCTTCGCTAGCTTCTTGAAAGAACCTATTATACTCCCTCCGATTTTGATAAGTCGCTAACGTCATTTCTTTCTACAGCAGCATGGAAGTAGTATTTTAAATGGATGATGTTCACTGCTGGGAATTATGGCGATAAAAAATGCTGTACGTTCACTATAACGAAGTGCTCGCCCTTAATTGTATAATAAAAGAGAGACTAAGCGGGCGATAAATCGCGGCTCTCATCTTTCCTAAAGATCGTATATTTTTTATCACTCTCTCGAACATTTTAGTATACGATTGCGCGATTTAAGTTAATGAATTTTCCTACGCAGCGGTGCCAGGACAATGTCGTTAATTCTTCCACGAGGATCAGCCTGATCGTTCAAATGACAATTAATACTAGTTCGTGTTAATTGTCATTCTGGCCGGCGATTTAATTCCCTGTTGGTCCGATTTCTTCGAAACCTTTCGCGATCAATCAGCAATTCACTGGCTCTGACAAATCCGGATCTTGATCAGCGGGGAGATCCATTATTTGTTTCAACGAACGGCTTCTCGCAAGAACCTCCACGAGGACCGTAATCGAACAAAAATTCCGTGATTCACTCTCCTTCAGATTAATAAATTATGAATATTTATTAAATATTCTCACTGACTGCAGGTTCATGCCAATCATAAATTACAGTTCTTCAATAATCTACATACATATAATATTAATCTTCGTTGTTGAATTCTATTTATAAATTTAGAAGGGAATCATCATCAATCAACCAAGAAGGAGCGATTTCTCCGTCGATTTACGTCGTTTCCGGGCGACCTTATCGGGTCGCGATTTCGTCGAAATTTCAAGCTGGAAGACAGAACGCCCTTTATCTTGTCCCGGGATCGGATGCACACGCACGATTAGACATCCTCAAATAGGTTCAATCGACTGCGGTGCAACGCGACTTGCTCGAACGACTCGACTGCCGCTCCTCGGAAGGATAATGTTGCGAGAACGGCCCTGCCCTCTCCTTTCCCCGAGCCTAGATTTCTACGCTGATTCCACGAGATCCTTTCGGTACATCTGGTAAGCGCATTATCGGATAAAGAAGAGACTTTTATCTAACAGACTAGTTCCTCCCCAAGACACGTCGTTTCGCGTTGAAGGTCGCTGACGAAGACTCAACATATTTATCTCAACTTGCCTTAAACGTAGACTAAAACTAATTTGATATTTTCAATTTAAGGTCTCCGCTTCGTTTCAGTTTTAAAAATATTAGGTTGAAGCACGTGAAATATCATTTTCTTCAAACGTAACGGATGTTTTTGTAAAACAAACGCATCGCATGTTTGATTCAAATTGTTAATCGAATTGTTCTAAACCTTTTGTGACAGATATATTCACCGAAAACACATTTTGTTTATGTTACATAAAAATCCGCAATCTAACTATAATTCTTATTGAAATTCTTCAAATTCTTCCATCTCTAATTTGAATTATAATAATAGACGATAAGACGAGACAGGCTTTTCAGTTGAAAAATCTAAGATAACCTTAGAAACAAACGACGTTTCATACGCTTGAACTTAATATAATTTTTCGAATTTACAAGTAAGGAAAAGAAGAGAAAGAACTCACCGTTGAGCACGTGAACCGCGATGGTAGTCTTGGCTTTCCCCGGCACCATGCAACTATAGTTCCCGGCGTGTCTTGGAGTGGCCTTCTCAACGATCAGAGTGCTGACGATCACGAGGACTTCTCTGCCAGCCATAATCTCCATCGTCCTGTTTTCACTGTAACATAAACATTCCATTCACATCTACTTAGCAGAATACCATAAATTCTATTAATAAAAAAAGTAAGAAAATGAGATACGATCTCATACAATTAGTTATAAACAACTAAATAATTCTTGTCATAGAAAATGTGTAAAAGTAGAATATTTAATTAAATTGAAGAATTGAAGAAAGTAGTCACAATATACCTAACATCGTCGGCGAGTGTCTCGTCGCCCCTGGTCCAAACGACGGCCTCCGTTAAGGACTCGTTAATATCTCTGGCCTCGCACCTGAGCTTCAAAGCACTTCCCGCCTTTAGATNGCGATTTCTCCGTCGATTTACGTCGTTTCCGGGCGACCTTATCGGGTCGCGATTTCGTCGAAATTTCAAGCTGGAAGACAGAACGCCCTTTATCTTGTCCCGGGATCGGATGCACACGCACGATTAGACATCCTCAAATAGGTTCAATCGACTGCGGTGCAACGCGACTTGCTCGAACGACTCGACTGCCGCTCCTCGGAAGGATAATGTTGCGAGAACGGCCCTGCCCTCTCCTTTCCCCGAGCCTAGATTTCTACGCTGATTCCACGAGATCCTTTCGGTACATCTGGTAAGCGCATTATCGGATAAAGAAGAGACTTTTATCTAACAGACTAGTTCCTCCCCAAGACACGTCGTTTCGCGTTGAAGGTCGCTGACGAAGACTCAACATATTTATCTCAACTTGCCTTAAACGTAGACTAAAACTAATTTGATATTTTCAATTTAAGGTCTCCGCTTCGTTTCAGTTTTAAAAATATTAGGTTGAAGCACGTGAAATATCATTTTCTTCAAACGTAACGGATGTTTTTGTAAAACAAACGCATCGCATGTTTGATTCAAATTGTTAATCGAATTGTTCTAAACCTTTTGTGACAGATATATTCACCGAAAACACATTTTGTTTATGTTACATAAAAATCCGCAATCTAACTATAATTCTTATTGAAATTCTTCAAATTCTTCCATCTCTAATTTGAATTATAATAATAGACGATAAGACGAGGCAGGCTTTTCAGTTGAAAAATCTAAGATAACCTTAGAAACAAACGACGTTTCATACGCTTCAACTTAATATAATTTTTCGAATTTACAAGTAAGGAAAAGAAGAGAAAGAACTCACCGTTGAGTACGTGGACCGCGATGGTAGTCTTGGCTTTCCCCGGCACCATGCAACTATAGTTCCCGGCGTGTCTTGGAGTGGCCTTCTCAACGATCAGAGTGCTGACGATCACGAGGACTTCTCTGCCAGCCATAATCTCCATCGTCCTGTTTTCACTGTAACATAAACATTCCATTCACATCTACTTAGCAGAATACCATAAATTCTATTAATAAAAAAAGTAAGAAAATGAGATACGATGTCATACAATTAGTTATAAACAACTAAATAATTCTTGTCATAGAAAATGTGTAAAAGTAGAATATTTAATTAAATTGAAGAATTGAAGAAAGTAGTCCCAATATACCTAACATCGTCGGCGAGTGTTNCGAATTGTTCTAAACCTTTTGTGACAGATATATTCACCGAAAACACATTTTGTTTATGTTACATAAAAATCCGCAATCTAACTATAATTCTTATTGAAATTCTTCAAATTCTTCCATCTCTAATTTGAATTATAATAATAGACGATAAGACGAGGCAGGCTTTTCAGTTGAAAAATCTAAGATAACCTTAGAAACAAACGACGTTTCATACGCTTCAACTTAATATAATTTTTCGAATTTACAAGTAAGGAAAAGAAGAGAAAGAACTCACCGTTGAGTACGTGGACCGCGATGGTAGTCTTGGCCTTCCCCGGCACCATGCAACTATAGTTCCCGGCGTGTCTTGGAGTGGCCTTCTCAACGATCAGAGTGCTGACGATCACGAGGACTTCTCTGCCAGCCATAATCTCCATCGTCCTGTTTTCACTGTAACATAAACATTCCATTCACATCTACTTAGCAGAATACCATAAATTCTATTAATAAAAAAAGTAAGAAAATGAGATACGATCTCATACAATTAGTTATAAACAACTAAATAATTCTTGTCATAGAAAATGTGTAAAAGTAGAATATTTAATTAAATTGAAGAATTGAAGAAAGTAGTCACAATATACCTAACATCGTCGGCGAGTGTCTCGTCGCCCCTGGTCCAAACGACGGCCTCCGTTAAGGACTCGTTAATATCTCTGGCCTCGCACCTGAGCTTCAAAGCACTTCCCGCCTTTAGATGTCTCTCCTTGGGCACCACCCGGCCGGAATCGTCCGTTATTGTCAACTCCGGCGCTGCAATTCAGAAGACACGTTTCTGTAATACACGCGCCTATAGCTTCATCATAAAATAGGTGTACAAGTAGACCTGTCAGTCAATGTTCAACATTTTTTGTCTCCTGTTTTGTGGGCAGTTAATTTCTGTCCAATCTAGGACGCAAGAGTGGATAAGGAGAATGTAGAGATGAGTAGAGAGAAAATGCTAGTGAGCTCATCTAACGCGACCCGGTTTCTGATAACCATAAACGACTACTTTTTTAACATCAAGCGTACAAACCGTATACTTATTTTGAGAAGAATAATGGTACTGAAACAAGAGCTTAGATGTGTATTTTTAATGCGCGCTATCATTAGAGGTACTCGGTTACTTAAATGGGCTCATCGACACTCTCCCTACTCGTCTTGGATGAAAGGCATAATTTCGCCAGTGCCTTCATGTCAAGACGCAATTTTATACGCTTGGCGAAGGAGATTTCATATCGTTGCCAGGAGGTATTAAACTTGAACAGCTCGACGACGGACAATCCCCGTTGTTCCACGAAATTATAACGCGCGGTGATAAAACCCTTTTTTTTCCCACCACGGAATTAAACTTTCAATGAGGCTCAGGTTAAGAGCTCGATTACAACGCGAGATCGTAGAATTACATCCCGGAGCAAAATGTATTCATAATTAACGGTCGTAAAACGGAGGAATCGTTTCAAGGAGCCGTACTAATTTACATCGTATAATTAAAGCATTTCGCTACGAAATCCGTCCGGAGAAGTGCTCCCGTTAATGAGACGCTGACGCGACAATCGCTAACGAAAACGGTTATCAAGAACTCTCTGTTCGTAGTCGGTCCTGTACTTTCGAAGTCTTGTCAGAAACAGGGCGGTCCGCGACCGGAAGCCGGATAGATTTATCAGGGATCGACTATCTCCTCGGAGAAGCCAACACCGTGGGTGACAAATGCGGTACAGATAGGACGTATTGGAACGTGACCGTTCATACGTATTAGGGCCGAGAGAACGAGGACTGCGACTATACAAGGCTCCCGTTCCTCCATGAGAATTGACGTCGGGGTTGATCGTGACTGGCAGGGTAAATGCTTGGTAACAGTTACCAGTGCACCATGCGCTTTGTGCAATATTAATAGCTACAACGAATTCCTTTACCTCGACAGTCAAAGTGTTCTACTACAATTAAAGCATTTTTATGTACATTTCATATTTTCAATATATTGATACGTATAAAACATTGTTTATTTCTAAGATTCGAATTTTCTAATCGAAAAACGTCCATCCTGTCTCAACATGTATTACTGTACGTCCAGTTAAAAAAGGATAGATAGGAGTATATAAATAAAATTTATAGGCGAACTGCGGAGTTTTACGCGAATAAAATATTTACAGCAGCAGTTCACAAAATGTATTTTAGGTAAACATTTATTTTATGGAATGTGTAAAAGTAATGATTAAATTAGGTGGATTAAAACACGTGGTGCACGTGTCTTTTACGGGAAAATAATAAAAACTTTTCATATAGACTTAATTTAATACTAAAAAGCTTTATAACGAAACAAACTTCAGAATGAAAAACACGCAGACATTCAGTGTATTGCAGTTTTTAATTTCATTCTCTAAATTGACATCTCAAATGTTTTATTTTTCATATGAATCCACAGTCTGCGCGTAACGCTAGCTTAATCAACAAAAATTGCTGGTGTTCCTTTTCGCTAGTAGCGGTCACGAATTTTAGCGTTCGACGCTCAGGACACGGGTCTCTTTCCAGGACGACATTAAGATTCAGCGGAGCCGACCCAGCTGCGATTCTCAAGTCGACAGCTATGCAAATTCCTTAGCGCTTTCCAGACTCTATCCACTCCTCGTTCGTCTCCTCGACCGTTTACACGCGGGCAAGCGTGTATTTTCGGTGGAACGGGATATATCTTGTTTGAACAAAACTTTTTATCCCGGTTTATGTAGCGATAAGTTTTGCGAAAGCCTGTTACGTAGCATTATATGCTACTTGAAATATTCTAATGTACAGATTTATGGTTGTATGAAAACATTCAAATGATTTCCAATTGGAATTAGAAATATGTATTCAACAGGAAACATCTTTAAACCTATTTTAGTTTACATTCTATTTTATATGTATAATCAAACATCTGCGAATTTGCATTCACATATTAAAGTATTTTCATCATTTTAATTTAACATAATAATCATGCGTAACTAAAACAGTAAACTTGTTTTTATCAGTACATTGACTCGNCAACATGTATTACTGTACGTCCAGTTAAAAAAGGATAGATAGGAGTATATAAATAAAATTTATAGGCGAACTGCGGAGTTTTACGCGAATAAAATATTTACAGCAGCAGTTCACAAAATGTATTTTAGGTAAACATTTATTTTATGGAATGTGTAAAAGTAATGATTAAATTAGGTGGATTAAAACACGTGGTGCACGTGTCTTTTACGGGAAAATAATAAAAACTTTTCATATAGACTTAATTTAATACTAAAAAGCTTTATAACGAAACAAACTTCAGAATGAAAAACACGCAGACATTCAGTGTATTGCAGTTTTTAATTTCATTCTCTAAATTGACATCTCAAATGTTTTATTTTTCATATGAATCCACAGTCTGCGCGTAACGCTAGCTTAATCAACAAAAATTGCTGGTGTTCCTTTTCGCTAGTAGCGGTCACGAATTTTAGCGTTCGACGCTCAGGACACGGCTCTCTTTCCAGGACGACATTAAGATTCAGCGGAGCCGACCCAGCTGCGATTCTCAAGTCGACAGCTATGCAAATTCCTTAGCGCTTTCCAGACTCTATCCACTCCTCGTTCGTCTCCTCGACCGTTTACACGCGGGCAAGCGTGTATTTTCGGTGGAACGGGATATATCTTGTTTGAACAAAACTTTTTATCCCGGTTTATGTAGCGATAAGTTTTGCGAAAGCCTGTTACGTAGCATTATATGCTACTTGAAATATACTAGTGTACAGATTTATGGTTGTATGAAAACATTCAAATGACTTCCAATTGGAATTAGAAATATACATTCAACAGGAAACATCTTTAAACGTATTTTAGTTTACATTATATTTTATATGTATAATCAAACATCTGCGAATTTGCATTTACATATTAAAGTATTTTCATCATTTTAATTTAACATAATAAACATGCGTAACTAAAACAGTAAACTTGTTTTTATCAGTACATTGACTCTTTAGAGAAATTATTCAATCGTCGATTTCAATTTGTTCCGTATTACATGGGACAGGATGTATTATCACATAGGCTTCAGTGATATATAGAACACTGTAAAATGTATTTCCTTTTCCTTTCAATATTTATTGCCTAGCAACAATCTCAAACTACAAGAGACCATGTCTCACGAAGATCGTGATTCACCGCACATGGAACAACCCTTGAAACATTTACCATCGAGGAACAATTCCAACTAGCTGTGTTCGCCAAGTCGTAACAATTCCTAACATGCGGAACGACAGTTTCGACTTAATCGCTGACGCAAGGGAAGCGTGTCGGTGAACATAGTGACCAGAAGATTTCAGTATAAAATTGCATTTATATAATGCAAAAAGAGAATAATTTTGTTTAATTTCCATTTTGATGAAATGACAAATGCTCTATTTAAGATATAAAGTAGATATGAAATAGTTAGTCATTAATCTCGTTGGCACTTTCGTCCAATCAATTATTGATCAGACGGGACGTGTTAAGTAAAATCTACACAGACTTTGCCCGATATCTCTGTGAAATCAGAACTCTGGATCGACTATTTCCAGGAATTAGATCAATCAACAGCTAGCTATATCTAACGGCGAATTAAAAAGTATTTCCCTGAGGGATTTGCCCTAAAACAGGCCGATCAATCTTGCACAATATCCCGTACTCCTGCCTTAAGTTTTCAATTTATATGCAGCTCCGCGTTAGCAAGGAATATCGAACGTGACAGATCCGGCGGCGCGGTAAGTCTACGCGAAAACGTAAAACGGCGTCGTTTCGACTGCACTCGAAGCCAGACAAATCTGTAAACTCCGAACTGGAACGGATTTCGTCGACATTGGTGTCAACCACTGCTGGAAAACCTATATAACAGTGGTGGCCAAAGCTTATTATGACGCCAGTCATACTTCGTCTATCAAAGATATTGTACAATCATGTCTTCAGTACAATCGGTTTTTTTCTTTTCTATCATTTGGTTTGATTTCTTAAATCATTCGTTCAACGTACACGAACAGTACAGGAAAAATGAAACTGCTTGGGTTAGCTATAACTGTTTAATTAACTGTTCACTTATTCTTGAGACAAAGTCGGTCTGTTTATTTACCTGCCTACCTGCATGCATGCATGCCTGCCTGCCTGTCTGCCGATTGGTCGGTCTGTTTGTGTCAAAACTTGCATTGATCGTCTATTTTCATTATACGTTTTTTAAATGCATAACACCTGCGGTTTTCTTATCTCATAACAGCAACATATTTTTTTAGGTGAAGACTCGGTTTGCAGAACGCTGTCAGATATCTAAAGCTGGGTTCGAGCGGACGCGAGCGGAATTCAATGAAAAATTTAATCCAGCGAAACGGAGCCGACAGGATTGCGGCGACGAGCGAAACGAAAATTTCTTCCGCTGGATTATTTTTTTAAGCTTTTTGTGACGAACGGTTGCGAACGCGACGATGGGGAGGAGATAGGACGCGCGAGAGAATCCAAGCGGATGCTTTCCCGAGGGGGACGTCAGAACTCGTAAGAGAAAGAAGGCGAGTATTATTTAAATTGGATTCCGCGATTCCGTATGGCGCCGCTTCCAAGATACCCTCGCTTTTCTTTCAGTTTCGCCAATTGGACCGCTTGCGTTCCCTGAAATATTAAGCTCCGACGATTCTCTATACCCGTCGGATACCCTCGCGCAACGTTGTCCGGATTGAATCTACATTACTCTTTTTCTCTCCTTCATTGCGACGCCTCTGGTGAATCGTTATCGAGCCTAGAATTTTAATAATCGGATGAGAGTCTACGCAGAGATTGAACATCCGTCGCCAATTTATTCTCCCACACCGTCGCGTCGGGGTGCAAATTTTCCACATCTGACGGGATTTGCATAAATGAAGAACTTCTGTTAAACACGAATGTGAATTGGTGAAATTTTTCCGAACTATTCAAAATTTCACTTTGCAAAATGGTTTTGGATCCCGACGAACATGGTTACTTTACCGTCGAGCAAAGTCAGCGTTTCGCTATTCGTTCCGGAATAAAGCGAGCTTCACAAGGTTCTCGCGGTCCGAACATTACCTACGAGTGGATCGCTGTCGGTTAGTGGCGTGGTTAAAAGCTGTCTCGTTGTCGGAACGATGCAATTCGAGGCACCTTTAATTAGAACGGGATTTACGTCGAGGAACTCGGGTGGCACGCGAGACGAGAGGAAACAATGGCATCCTCGAAGAATCCGGTCGTTTTGGCCGGTAGCACGTAGAACGGGATTTTATGATCGCGTCCGAGATACTCCGCGACCCGCTGCAATATTTTCTAACTTTCTGGGTTAGCATGTATCTTTTAATTAAATTGTGACTGATGCTAAACGTTTAACTGTTCCGGTTTTAAATTTTTCTTCGCAAACATCTTCGTCTTGTACAGATGGCTCCAGGCAAAGTGTGATACATGTTAAAAATTTTATTGATGAAATTGAATATAACTTCTCATTTCTTCCTGTAACAGCAATGACGGCCACATGAATTTTAATGCAAGAAGAAGGAGTTAATTATGTTAATGACTTGGGAAGAAATCGCATGAATGAAGAGAGTTAAGAGACTCGCGTGGGAGGTTTCTAAAGGTAAGTTTGTTGAAGAAGCCAAGAAATCGATAGTCAATGACGAACTGTCAACGACCGAACAGGGACGCGGACGTTCATGAATATTAAATGCAGTTTTAAATAAATTTAATCCAGGATTCACGGGGACTGAATATTCATTGGCGTTATTGATGAACGTCGTGTTTCATTCATGTGGCCTACGTCATTTCCCTACGCTCTTCTCGTATGATTGTTCTGAATCTTTTTACTGTACTGATACCTTATTCAATCCATTTTCAAAAATGGTCGAAACTAAGAAATAGTAAAAACAAAGGAGAAGAACACTGTAACCTCGATTATTGTCGTTAGTTCATTTCATTATTTGGAGTCCATTCTTTCCAACCAAACTGTCTTATCAGTCAAGAATAAATATGTGTATCATAAATCCGTACCACTGAAACGAACGCTCATTTCATTTATTTAGTTACAAACGAGCTGTGAGCTCTTTTCCCAAAAAATACACATAAAACGGGACAGTACGAAATTAATAAGCCGTTGTTTTATCATAGCTAGAAAAACAAACATGGACCATCACAAATCATATTAGCATATTTTTCCTACAATCTTGCTGAAGCGACTAATATATATTGCGAAACAGCTTTTGCTTAAGAATTTTCGATAACCAGGCTCGGCGTAATAAAGGATTTAACAAATTGACATGTTCCAACTACTAGTTCTGATCGAAAACAGGCGTAGTCGCACGGGCACAGCAAATATTGTCGCAGCTCACGGCCATCTAACAAATGGGCCACGATGAACGCGTATCAATCATCGTATTAATCGTATCGATGATCGATCACCAAACGCGATGCGTCTGCTCCCGTCGTAGGCATGCTCGTTCACGTAACACGTTCCAGAAGTCGTTTCCCCGTAACTACTGTTCTAACGTGACAAATACGCAATTTCGGGAACACGAAAAGTGCACCCTCGTCGACATCGATCGCAACATACTCTGCTTCCTGTTTCACCATCGATAGATTTGATTCGCTGTGGTCGCCCATCTACACGGTTCGATTTTCTTCGATGTCTTACAATTAGAGAAAACTTTGAATTGGTGGAAAAATTGTAATTTCTTGTCTACGTAAGGAACTGATAATAAATTATGCGTATAATGCCAAATGAATAAAAGTAGTCTCAAAAATTTTTTACTCTTAAAAATACTTATGGATATGAGTGTATATGTTTTAATGTATGAGTGTATAAAAATTTATCACTATTCGAGGTTCGAGGTAGAAGCAACGAAGTGAGGAACGATAAAAGAAGAATCGCTCGGGAGAACGCGTTCCTTCCGAATTAAGTAGTTCAATCAATCATTCGTCAGACCACCCTCCAATTCTCGAACTCCAATCAATCATCCTCCAACAAATCGTCTTCCGATGAAACTTAATCGTAGCTAACAATAAGATAACGACCAATTTCTCTTATTGATTTCCACCCTTGATTGATATTTCTTGCGTAACGAGTTCACGGATTCGTTGAAAAAAAAATATTAAACAGAGATGAGAATCGATACCAGAAGCTCCACGTCGAATCTCTCCTTTTGGGTTCCTCTTAGAGGTGGAAGAGGTCAAAGAAATTCCGGTGGCACGGCGTTTCGCAAAGGACCCGGTCCGTCGGGATTGACGGCAACGAAAGAGACAGAGACAGATACAGAGAGAGAGAGAGAGAGAGAGAGAGAGCAACACGAGACGTGAATCGGGTGCTCGAAGCGAGATGGAAAATGGGGAAGAGAGTAGCAATGTCAGTCTATCCGGGTTTGTTCTGCCCTACTTCGCTCTCGCTTTTGTTCACCGGCTGGCCCGCCCTCGGATCAGATCAGATTACCGGCCACGAGGCGCTTTAGTCGACGAAATGCGGGTTTCCATTGCACCCGAATCGGCGACATAAGGGGATTGGGAAACGCGAGACGCACGCTAGTAACCCTTCCCACCAGTCGCTCGTGTTCCCTGCGACCTCCCTTTCTTAGTTCTCGGGTGTCGCCCTTAGTTTTGGGCTCGGTCAAGCTTTACCCCCCACCCCTGACGCCCAATAGGATTTTCCGCGTTGCAACCCAACTCGATGGACCGTGGAAACGAGATGAGAGAAGAGTGCTTCCATCCGTCTCGCTTCTACGAGTTGGAATTCTATTTATTTGCTACATGTAATTTTGTTTACTATAACACCTCCCGGTTGCACCTCTTGGTTTACCAAGAATGGATTAGGACGTTTATTAAGTGTTTTAAGCGTATGCTCTGTGTCTAAATCCTTACATCGGTTGAGAAGTTGAAAGTGAGAGTCGTAAGTAGCAACAAGTAGAAGTCTATTAATAACTCACTGAATAATAGAAGAATTTAAATAAATACACGACCTGATTGTGCACTCCAAGTATTACGAATTAAATACGACGCAACAAGTAGAACACAAAGAAACAACTAGTTACGAAATTCTATCTATAAAATATGTATATACACATAAANGCTGGATTATTTTTTTAAGCTTTTTGTGACGAACGGTTGCGAACGCGACGATGGGGAGGAGATAGGACGCGCGAGAGAATCCAAGCGGATGCTTTCCCGAGGGGGACGTCAGAACTCGTAAGAGAAAGAAGGCGAGTATTATTTAAATTGGATTCCGCGATTCCGTATGGCGCCGCTTCCAAGATACCCTCGCTTTTCTTTCAGTTTCGCCAATTGGACCGCTTGCGTTCCCTGAAATATTAAGCTCCGACGATTCTCTATACCCGTCGGATACCCTCGCGCAACGTTGTCCGGATTGAATCTACATTACTCTTTTTCTCTCCTTCATTGCGACGCCTCTGGTGAATCGTTATCGAGCCTAGAATTTTAATAATCGGATGAGAGTCTACGCAGAGATTGAACATCCGTCGCCAATTTATTCTCCCACACCGTCGCGTCGGGGTGCAAATTTTCCACATCTGACGGGATTTGCATAAATGAAGAACTTCTGTTAAACACGAATGTGAATTGGTGAAATTTTTCCGAACTATTCAAAATTTCACTTTGCAAAATGGTTTTGGATCCCGACGAACATGGTTACTTTACCGTCGAGCAAAGTCAGCGTTTCGCTATTCGTTCCGGAATAAAGCGAGCTTCACAAGGTTCTCGCGGTCCGAACATTACCTACGAGTGGATCGCTGTCGGTTAGTGGCGTGGTTAAAAGCTGTCTCGTTGTCGGAACGATGCAATTCGAGGCACCTTTAATTAGAACGGGATTTACGTCGAGGAACTCGGGTGGCACGCGAGACGAGAGGAAACAATGGCATCCTCGAAGAATCCGGTCGTTTCGGCCGGTAGCACGTAGAACGGGATTTTATGATCGCGTCCGAGGTACTCCGCGACCCGCTGCAATATTTTCTAACTTTCTGGGTTAGCATGTATCTTTTAATTAAATTGTGACTGATGCTAAACGTTTAACTGTTCCGGTTTTAAATTTTTCTTCGCAAACATCTTCGTCTTGTACAGATGGCTCCAGGCAAAGTGTGATACATGTTAAAAATTTTATTGATGAAATTGAATATAACTTCTCATTTCTTCCTGTAACAGCAATGACGGCCACATGAATTTTAATGCAAGAAGAAGGAGTTAATTATGTTAATGACTTGGGAAGAAATCGCATGAATGAAGAGAGTTAAGAGACTCGCGTGGGAGGTTTCTAAAGGTAAGTTTGTTGAAGAAGCCAAGAAATCGATAGTCAATGACGAACTGTCAACGACCGAACAGGGACGCGGACGTTCATGAATATTAAATGCAGTTTTAAATAAATTTAATCCAGGATTCACGGGGACTGAATATTCATTGGCGTTATTGATGAACGTCGTGTTTCATTCATGTGGCCTACGTCATTTCCCTACGCTCTTCTCGTATGATTGTTCTGAATCTTTTTACTGTACTGATACCTTATTCAATCCATTTTCAAAAATGGTCGAAACTAAGAAATAGTAAAAACAAAGGAGAAGAACACTGTAACCTCGATTATTGTCGTTAGTTCATTTCATTATTTGGAGTCCATTCTTTCCAACCAAACTGTCTTATCAGTCAAGAATAAATATGTGTATCATAAATCCGTACCACTGAAACGAACGCTCATTTCATTTATTTAGTTACAAACGAGCTGTGAGCTCTTTTCCCAAAAAATACACATAAAACGGGACAGTACGAAATTAATAAGCCGTTGTTTTATCATAGCTAGAAAAACAAACATGGACCATCACAAATCATATTAGCATATTTTTCCTACAATCTTGCTGAAGCGACTAATATATATTGCGAAACAGCTTTTGCTTAAGAATTTTCGATAACCAGGCTCGGCGTAATAAAGGATTTAACAAATTGACATGTTCCAACTACTAGTTCTGATCGAAAACAGGCGTAGTCGCACGGGCACAGCAAATATTGTCGCAGCTCACGGCCATCTAACAAATGGGCCACGATGAACGCGTATCAATCATCGTATTAATCGTATCGATGATCGATCACCAAACGCGATGCGTCTGCTCCCGTCGTAGGCATGCTCGTTCACGTAA
>SMSR01008866.1:11494-23996 GCA_019453355.1 Ceratina japonica | reverse complement strand
GTATGCTCTGTGTCTAAATCCTTACATCGGTTGAGAAGTTGAAAGTGAGAGTCGTAAGTAGCAACAAGTAGAAGTCTATTAATAACTCACTGAATAATAGAAGAATTTAAATAAATACACGACCTGATTGTGCACTCCAAGTATTACGAATTAAATACGACGCAACAAGTAGAACACAAAGAAACAACTAGTTACGAAATTCTATCTATAAAATATGTATATACACATAAATAATATCTCTCCCTATAAATACCTTAATAATACATATTGGTAATATGAAGTGGTATTTCGTTTGAAGTTGGAACTGACAACTAGNCTTTTGCTTAAGAATTTTCGATAACCAGGCTCGGCGTAATAAAGGATTTAACAAATTGACATGTTCCAACTACTAGTTCTGATCGAAAACAGGCGTAGTCGCACGGGCACAGCAAATATTGTCGCAGCTCACGGCCATCTAACAAATGGGCCACGATGAACGCGTATCAATCATCGTATTAATCGTATCGATGATCGATCACCAAACGCGATGCGTCTGCTCCCGTCGTAGGCATGCTCGTTCACGTAACACGTTCCAGAAGTCGTTTCCCCGTAACTACTGTTCTAACGTGACAAATACGCAATTTCGGGAACACGAAAAGTGCACCCTCGTCGACATCGATCGCAACATACTCTGCTTCCTGTTTCACCATCGATAGATTTGATTCGCTGTGGTCGCCCATCTACACGGTTCGATTTTCTTCGATGTCTTACAATTAGAGAAAACTTTGAATTGGTGGAAAAATTGTAATTTCTTGTCTACGTAAGGAACTGATAATAAATTATGCGTATAATGCCAAATGAATAAAAGTAGTCTCAAAAATTTTTTACTCTTAAAAATACTTATGGATATGAGTGTATATGTTTTAATGTATGAGTGTATAAAAATTTATCACTATTCGAGGTTCGAGGTAGAAGCAACGAAGTGAGGAACGATAAAAGAAGAATCGCTCGGGAGAACGCGTTCCTTCCGAATTAAGTAGTTCAATCAATCATTCGTCAGACCACCCTCCAATTCTCGAACTCCAATCAATCATCCTCCAACAAATCGTCTTCCGATGAAACTTAATCGTAGCTAACAATAAGATAACGACCAATTTCTCTTATTGATTTCCACCCTTGATTGATATTTCTTGCGTAACGAGTTCACGGATTCGTTGAAAAAAAAATATTAAACAGAGATGAGAATCGATACCAGAAGCTCCACGTCGAATCTCTCCTTTTGGGTTCCTCTTAGAGGTGGAAGAGGTCAAAGAAATTCCGGTGGCACGGCGTTTCGCAAAGGACCCGGTCCGTCGGGATTGACGGCAACGAAAGAGACAGAGACAGATACAGAGAGAGAGAGAGAGAGAGAGAGAGAGCAACACGAGACGTGAATCGGGTGCTCGAAGCGAGATGGAAAATGGGGAAGAGAGTAGCAATGTCAGTCTATCCGGGTTTGTTCTGCCCTACTTCGCTCTCGCTTTTGTTCACCGGCTGGCCCGCCCTCGGATCAGATCAGATTACCGGCCACGAGGCGCTTTAGTCGACGAAATGCGGGTTTCCATTGCACCCGAATCGGCGACATAAGGGGATTGGGAAACGCGAGACGCACGCTAGTAACCCTTCCCACCAGTCGCTCGTGTTCCCTGCGACCTCCCTTTCTTAGTTCTCGGGTGTCGCCCTTAGTTTTGGGCTCGGTCAAGCTTTACCCCCCACCCCTGACGCCCAATAGGATTTTCCGCGTTGCAACCCAACTCGATGGACCGTGGAAACGAGATGAGAGAAGAGTGCTTCCATCCGTCTCGCTTCTACGAGTTGGAATTCTATTTATTTGCTACATGTAATTTTGTTTACTATAACACCTCCCGGTTGCACCTCTTGGTTTACCAAGAATGGATTAGGACGTTTATTAAGTGTTTTAAGCGTATGCTCTGTGTCTAAATCCTTACATCGGTTGAGAAGTTGAAAGTGAGAGTCGTAAGTAGCAACAAGTAGAAGTCTATTAATAACTCACTGAATAATAGAAGAATTTAAATAAATACACGACCTGATTGTGCACTCCAAGTATTACGAATTAAATACGACGCAACAAGTAGAACACAAAGAAACAACTAGTTACGAAATTCTATCTATAAAATATGTATATACACATAAATAATATCTCTCCCTATAAATACCTTAATAATACATATTGGTAATATGAATTGGTATTTCGTTTGTAGTTGGAACTGACAACTATATAGAATTTTTGCTTGTCAACTACTATCAGATTAGGTAAAAAAGTTAAAAAAAGAAAATGTGTTCCAAGACGAGGTTTGACCATGGGTAATTCAATACCCAACCAATCGCTGGTCATGATACCGTTTACAAAGGAATCGCTTACCTGTGACGACAACGTTAATCGTTTTAACCAGCGGCGGATGCGTCGCTACTTGGCACTTGTATAAACCGGAATCTCTTGGGGTTGCATATTGGATCTGCAACCTCCAATTGCTCGGATATCTGTTAAATGAAACAAAGGACCACGATTTCATTTATATTGCATCATCACGGTACTTGGACGCATATCTGACTTTCACGTGACGCATAAAACGCAGAAATTTAATCCCGACGAGTTTCGACTATTTTACAGACATTGAGGATCAACAGAAATGCTCAAATTAAATTTTTTCAATTCCTCCGATAATTTCATACTAATTTAACATTAAGACCATTAATTTCTTTAGTATATGTACACTTTTTCATTAAAAATCCATCATTATGATGGGTTTGGTAATTCTAGTGTTAACAATAAGAATGATATGNCGTTTCCCCGTAACTACTGTTCTAACGTGACAAATACGCAATTTCGGGAACACGAAAAGTGCACCCTCGTCGACATCGATCGCAACATACTCTGCTTCCTGTTTCACCATCGATAGATTTGATTCGCTGTGGTCGCCCATCTACACGGTTCGATTTTCTTCGATGTCTTACAATTAGAGAAAACTTTGAATTGGTGGAAAAATTGTAATTTCTTGTCTACGTAAGGAACTGATAATAAATTATGCGTATAATGCCAAATGAATAAAAGTAGTCTCAAAAATTTTTTACTCTTAAAAATACTTATGGATATGAGTGTATATGTTTTAATGTATGAGTGTATAAAAATTTATCACTATTCGAGGTTCGAGGTAGAAGCAACGAAGTGAGGAACGATAAAAGAAGAATCGCTCGGGAGAACGCGTTCCTTCCGAATTAAGTAGTTCAATCAATCATTCGTCAGACCACCCTCCAATTCTCGAACTCCAATCAATCATCCTCCAACAAATCGTCTTCCGATGAAACTTAATCGTAGCTAACAATAAGATAACGACCAATTTCTCTTATTGATTTCCACCCTTGATTGATATTTCTTGCGTAACGAGTTCACGGATTCGTTGAAAAAAAAATATTAAACAGAGATGAGAATCGATACCAGAAGCTCCACGTCGAATCTCTCCTTTTGGGTTCCTCTTAGAGGTGGAAGAGGTCAAAGAAATTCCGGTGGCACGGCGTTTCGCAAAGGACCCGGTCCGTCGGGATTGACGGCAACGAAAGAGACAGAGACAGATACAGAGAGAGAGAGAGAGAGAGAGAGAGAGCAACACGAGACGTGAATCGGGTGCTCGAAGCGAGATGGAAAATGGGGAAGAGAGTAGCAATGTCAGTCTATCCGGGTTTGTTCTGCCCTACTTCGCTCTCGCTTTTGTTCACCGGCTGGCCCGCCCTCGGATCAGATCAGATTACCGGCCACGAGGCGCTTTAGTCGACGAAATGCGGGTTTCCATTGCACCCGAATCGGCGACATAAGGGGATTGGGAAACGCGAGACGCACGCTAGTAACCCTTCCCACCAGTCGCTCGTGTTCCCTGCGACCTCCCTTTCTTAGTTCTCGGGTGTCGCCCTTAGTTTTGGGCTCGGTCAAGCTTTACCCCCCACCCCTGACGCCCAATAGGATTTTCCGCGTTGCAACCCAACTCGATGGACCGTGGAAACGAGATGAGAGAAGAGTGCTTCCATCCGTCTCGCTTCTACGAGTTGGAATTCTATTTATTTGCTACATGTAATTTTGTTTACTATAACACCTCCCGGTTGCACCTCTTGGTTTACCAAGAATGGATTAGGACGTTTATTAAGTGTTTTATGCGTATGCTCTGTGTCTAAATCCTTACATCGGTTGAGAAGTTGAAAGTGAGAGTCGTAAGTAGCAACAAGTAGAAGTCTATTAATAACTCACTGAATAATAGAAGAATTTAAATAAATACACGACCTGATTGTGCACTCCAAGTATTACGAATTAAATACGACGCAACAAGTAGAACACAAAGAAACAACTAGTTACGAAATTCTATCTATAAAATATGTATATACACATAAATAATATCTCTCCCTATAAATACCTTAATAATACATATTGGTAATATGAATTGGTATTTCGTTTGTAGTTGGAACTGACAACTATATAGAATTTTTGCTTGTCAACTACTATCAGATTAGGTAAAAAAGTTAAAAAAAGAAAATGTGTTCCAAGACGAGGTTTGACCATGGGTAATTCAATACCCAACCAATCGCTGGTCATGATACCGTTTACAAAGGAATCGCTTACCTGTGACGACAACGTTAATCGTTTTAACCAGCGGCGGATGCGTCGCTACTTGGCACTTGTATAAACCGGAATCTCTTGGGGTTGCATATTGGATCTGCAACCTCCAATTGCTCGGATATCTGTTAAATGAAACAAAGGACCACGATTTCATTTATATTGCATCATCACGTTACTTGGACGCATATCTGACTTTCACGTGACGCATAAAACGCAGAAATTTAATCCCGACGAGTTTCGACTATTTTACAAACATTGAGGATCAACAGAAATGCTCAAATTAAATTTTTTCAATTCCTCCGATAATTTCATACTAATTTAACATTAAGACCATTAATTTCTTTAGTATATGTACACTTTTTCATTAAAAATCCATCATTATGATGGGTTTGGTAATTCTAGTGTTAACAATAAGAATGATATGACAGAATTTGAATTAATCACTCGAGCGTTAATTACAAAATTAATTAGCTGTCTAATATATTCATCGACTTTATTATAATCCGCATTCGCTTAATCATCAGTTTATCTCAACATCCGGCGTATTTCGGCAATTTCACTTACCGGAACATCAAGCTGATCCTCTGATCCACGCTGTACACGGTCCTGCCGACGGTGAGTAATCGAAACGAGTCCTTGCTTGCTTGATGGTGCCACGTCACCTGAATCGCAACGCAGTGAAATATCCTTCGTTATTGCCTCATAAATCACGGATTTCTCTGGACGAGAATGGAGCCCGGCGTTTCCCACGGGGAGAACGAGAAAGAGAGGCATCGGCATTGTTTCTGGCAGAAGCGACCCGCCGGAATTAAAGGGAATCTCACGAAAAGTTAATAATTTTGCGACAAGGAATCGAGGGAGAACTCCACTCCTGAGAGCTTGAATCCTTGCGAATGAATGCTGCCTCCATCTCGTCTCCCTCCCATCGTGCAATTTCTCGCTAAGCGTTTGGAAAAGACGGGCTTACAAGCCCTGTCGTCGGATCTACCGTAACAAGACCGAACCATTTTTTCTCGCCCACCAAAACTCTGTTTCATATTGTACGTGACGAATGTCAAGATAGAGGAATATCGGAACCGATTTAATTGTTTGCACCGATAGAAGGTAAATTAACATACTGATATAATATGCAAGCTCAAATGTTTGAACTCCAATTCAGACGAGCGAATCTAGAGATGATATGAAAAAATATTGCACACAGTTAACACTATGCTGTCTATCGCATAATAATATTGCTGACTATCCAATTCTGCTGTTCTCCTGCGCGAAGCGATATAATTTCATCGATTGTGCCTTGCTAATCGATCATACAACAACACGTCTCGTTGACATCGCGGCAACATGTTCTGCCAAACGTATAACGCAGGTATTATTCGATAATCCGTCGCGAACCGGTACGCTCTCGGGAAAATGATACAGTATTAAAACGAGGCAACAATTTTATGCAAATCCGGTAGGGATTTGTCAATTAATCGACTGCAAACTGCCTCGAACAACGATTCCGAACGCACAATAAGCTTCGCGGTATCAACAACGCAGTGTCCCGGAGGATTTCCAGATGAGAATCGACATGGAAGAGTGCACATTTCTTTTTAAAGAGAAAATAAAGAAACTTTTGTCAGCGAATTTGCGATAAGCGGGGAAGTTAATAACATCGTTAATGTGGAAAAGATACTGTAATTCGAATCACGATAATTGCAAAATATCTTAATTTAAAATCTAAAATATTTCATAATTTTTCATGTTTTTTTTTGCTATTTCTGGGCAGACGTCACATGCATTTCATGAATTTATCGTGCATCCGGAGTCTGCTTATCAAAAACCTATACGATCTCCACCGAATTTTTGTTGAAACAAGAGATGCATCGGACCACCTCGATTAAATTCGCGCTGGCTCGAATACCGCATAAACTCGGTTGATATTCTTCGGAGGTATCGACGGCGACGCGACGCTTCTTTCACGTTGCTCGA
The DNA here is from genome assembly GCA_019453355.1 of Ceratina japonica. Classification (NCBI taxonomy): domain Eukaryota; kingdom Metazoa; phylum Arthropoda; class Insecta; order Hymenoptera; family Apidae; genus Ceratina; species Ceratina japonica. Next base: position 17,383 of record SMSR01008866.1, on the reverse strand, counting down.
CCCACGATCGCCGCCCAGAATCGGTTTCACATTACGTATTCTGTAGAATATGAATCCATCTGGAATCCCAAGCGACCGTTTCTCCGTCCCCGTCTTCTGGTTTACTTTATCTATCTACCTCCCAACCATCCTTTCTTGTCCGACTTCTTCCTCGGCTGATTACGATGCGGAAAGTTCGCCGACTCGGTGGCTACAGCCCGTCGCGAACGATAACGAATCGTGTTTGCAATTATAATCATTCGCGGTTTTAGATCTATTTTCCAATTCGCCAAACGCGCTTTGATTTAATTTCATAAGAAATCCGGGGCGTTAGTTCGGATTACACAATTAATTAGCGAGGTCAAGGACGCTCTTACAGACGTCCGGCTCGATATTTCAATTGTTTTCTTACAAAATTTTTAAGGTATTCCGATTTAAATTTAAGTATATTCCGGACCCATTTGAAAGTTTCTAACCAAATCAATCTCTAAAATCAAGGAAGCATTTTTCTTTCCAGAATGCGTGCATCTTACGATACGCAAACAAAAGATCGTTCTCGTAAGGCAACGAAAGCCACAGTTCAATCTTCGATTATTACATGTTTCCTATAGTGTGTCTGCATCAATCTCAATACGGTTTAATTTAAATCCGAAGCGGAAGAGGACCGTAACACGTTATCCGTCATCGTTATGCTGTATACGTTCCATTTCCTCCACTTTATTTGTTAAAAGACCTTAATGGAACAAAGGAAAAAAATAGACGAAACAATAATTGATAAAATGTGATAAACGAAACAGTCGCTTTTCATTTCCCAATTCTTTTTTCGCGGTTCACTTGTCATGACCTTTTTATAATCGGGCGCAACCACTGCATCGAGTTTCGAAAGGGAAGTTTAGCCTGAAGCAAAACAGAGAACAGGAGAAATCGATCTGACTTCTCCCTTTTCTCTCCTGTTCTCGCTTTATCATCGTGGATCCTTTTTTATTGCGCGACACGAAGATCATAAAAATATAACAAGACCGTTCGCCAGCTCGTTTTTTCATCATGACATCGTGCCCATCCTATTTTCGAACTTGCATCGCAGCCACCGACTCGTAGAGGCAGCGGAATAATAAAGCCAGTCCAAAGGGCGCTGACAGTGAGGGACGCGAGAGCAGATAAACTTTCACCGTGACAAAGCAAAACGTTGCTCTCTTTATTTCTTTCTTTTTTTTTTTTTAATGCTCACAATCAGATGAAAGGAAAATGCAAATGCGTGATTGAATCTCTTCTTTCGCGCGCGAATGCGTATACTATTGAAACAAGAGTTTTATANTTTTTTTTTTTTAATGCTCAGATGAAAGGAAAATGCAAATGCGTGATTGAATCTCTTCTTTCGCGCGCTAATGCGTATACTATTGAAACAAGAGTTTTATTTCTCTCTCTCATTTACCAAAGTACTGCTAAATGAATATCAAAACGACTTTGATATCTTTTAGGAAAATTACAATTTTAAATCATCGTGTTCTGTGAAAGAACAGGGGAACGAATACTTGTAGATTTAATTAGTTAATAGGTATACAGTTACCTCTTTGTCGCCCAGCATGCCGATTTTGCAGTCGAGCAGCATGGTGGTGCCTATTCTGGCAGTGAAATTCATCTCCTCGTCACCGTCCTCGAAATAAGGTCCGTATTTACCCAGGGCACTGTCCACGCTTGGCAATACGAACTTCCTTCCCTGCAGAGGTGGTTTCAAGGTGCTGCCCGAGCGATCCGGCTCCACCTCCGTTTTAATAGACGGTTTTATCTCGTAAAACGCCTTTGTGGACTTGCCGCCAGTCACTAGGAGATTGTTCATCGATCTGGAATTATCCTTCTTCGGATCCGTGACGATCCTCGCCCGTTCGTTATCCTGCTGACGCCTGATATCAGTTTCTTCCGTCTCGGCCACCGGTACTTGGAACGAGATAGCCTTGATATCGTCCACATTTTTCTGCTCAAGCGGCTTCAACTCTGTAGCGATCGTCTCGCGGATCGACGCGGTCGTGAATCGAACCGTGTCCTTCCGCCGAGGCTTGTCCACGCTGGTGACCGATTCTTCGTGTTCCACCACGTTCGACAGATCCTCGTCCACTTGGATACCGTCCAACTGGTCTAGGTTCCTCGGATCGGGCAACCGGACGTTCCAAGAATCGGTGCTTGACACGATTTCCGCACGATTCGGTCTGGTCGACGCCGCGAAATCCCAGGTCGCGTGTTGCGTCTTGTTCCCAGGGCTGTTGCGCTCCACCGGCCTCGATTCCGATCCCGCGGGATCGTTCTCCGGCTCGCGAACATCGTTCGACGTCGCCGTCGCGGCGTACAACTGTCCGCTTTGATCCCTCTGCGGCTCGACGACATTCGTACGCGAGTCGTTCGAGTTTTCATGACCCGTGGGGACGAACTGAGAGTCCCTGGTCACTGGAATCTCGTTGGCAGTATCGTTAGCGACGTGTGTACGAATCGTTAAAGGGATCGGATCGTCGGCGACGGAATGGTTTACGGCCCTCTCTTCCTCTTGGACATGTTGGTCCTCTTCGCCCATTTCGCCATGATTGATACTGGGCTCGACGGCGCCGCTGTCCGCCTCTGCGACAGGGAAAAAAGAGATCGTTGATTTCTCGTGAAACAAAAGAACGAGAAGATTAGTGTGCCACTAGACTGCGCACTTTTATGCAAAATGAAACATTTATGGTGCTAGTTTTATCATTGGAACATCACAGTATACATTCATCTCTTAATATTACGTTTATTCTTACGAGTATTTGATTTTTCTGTAAATGCATAAAATCTATGGTCTAGTCTAGTGATAGCGAAACTTTTTGAGAAGAGGGTCAAATTTTGCTCATTATTCTTTTGAATACTAGTTCGTAGGTCACTAAGTCAGCGACGTTACTTGGAAGCGGGAGGGTGAGGGATCAAACCTTGCGAGTTCTCACTTTTAAAATCCACTGAAAAGATTTGCGTTCTTTTTTTGTTTCACAACATTTACTTTTACAAATGAAGAGCAGAAAATGAAGATTGACGTGAAAAAGCCGATATCAACGGGTAGCACCACCAATTACCGCACCAGGTGACACCCTGCCCAACGAATATGCAAAATTTATGCCCGACTGTCATGAGCCATACGCAGATGCGGTGATACGATAGAAAGTCAGCTAGTCAATATCTACTTGGAAATATTCTTCTTATACATATATTCGACATTAAATGTATGTACTTTATTTATTTAATACTTTTGACCGCCTGTTCTCTCTTTTATGGTATAAAAAATAAGCTTATAAAAATCAAAGCGTGGGTCATTTAAAAAGCCTTCGTGAGTTAATGACTGTCCGCGGCTGACTAGCTGCGTCATCACTGGTCTATAGTCACTAGTGATTGAAATTAATTATATTGTATGAAATTCTGTGGCTCATATAATAATGACGATTCTTGATCTGACTGAACTGAATTTCAGTTTCATTGCATTTATTTCCGTGACCCGGGAAACCGATTTCGAGTTTCTGTTTAATGATAATGGACGGCGACGAGCTTTTCACGTTCATTGATCGCGAAGCTCTGTCCAGAAATAAACAGGCCCCGGCGTACATTGGAATTTCTCATATTTTTAGACTGTGATTTTTTTTTACTCCTTTCGATACTTCGTTAGAAATGCTCGTTCTACATCAGCTATCGATGCATCTTTTAGTACCCATCGTAAAGTGACATTTTATCATATAGTACTGAGAAAGCCGAGCCGGTTCTTACGTTCCATGAATATGTAACTCTGTCCCTGTGTGGGCGCGACTCCGAGCGTGGATAACAAGGGAAGAAGAGGGGATGGGAGATAATATCGGGTGCTCCCTGTGCTTTTCTGAGAAACTTCGTAAAGAGAGATACGTGTCATTTGTAATTTTACGTCGAACCGGATATTTCGCGGATGTGTATACGTATTTCTCCCTGAACTCCTTTTCTATAGTTGTGCGCTACCTCAGGTATCTCGAGTATCGACTCCTTTTTCGTTACTTCGCCGAGAGAGCACGTACCGGCGATTTGTTCCCTTCAAAGTTGTGTTTTGTTCTCCATGTTTCATCTGTACTTCTCGCTGATATAAAGTTAATGAAAACGGTGATATCCACATCTCTATACGTTTATAATTGAAGGAAAAGTGTAAGGTATGGACGGTCAAATAAATTTACAAGGACGTGCGTGTTTTTCAAGATATTCTGTTCTCGTAATTAAACAAAAATATACTTTTGAGAATTAGTGTCAAATGAATTTCTATAGAGGTCTGACTATTTTCGTTTTGCGAGACCATGTCCAAGCACGTTTAACCCTCGCATATTGTGAGTTCGTGAGAGCACGTTCAACGTTCACAGGCCGGCAACATTGTATCAGCAACAGTGTGTGTNTTGAAGGAAAAGTGTAAGGTATGGACGGTCAAATAAATTTACAAGGACGTCCGTGTTTTTCAAGATATTCTGTTCTCGTAATTAAACAAAAATATACTTTTGAGAATTAGTGTCAAATGAATTTCTGTAGAGGTCTGACTATTTTCGTTTTGCGAGACCATGTCCAAACACGTTTAACCCTCGCATATTGTGAGTTCGTGAGAGCACGTTCAACGTTCACAGGCCGGCAACATTGTATCAGCAACAGTGTGTGCACTTGGACGATGGGGAAGAAGTGAGTCAGAGTTAAGACAAGAGAACGGTGTAGAGGTAGAGTGTAGGATCTCGACTCGAGTTGTGCGCGAACGACGTGAAGAATAAATCGGCTTTAATAGTTACCGAGTTAAAGTTATTACCAATCCTCTACAGTTTATACTCCTGTGTTGTACGCAATCTTCTGTTTTCTTAAATAAATTTTATTGAAGAAGAATTTCATGAGTCAAGATTTCTATTTCTCTTTTTAACATATAATTTACGTTCTATTTTCAAATATTCTTTCCCTGAAATGTTATACTTCATTAAAGAAGATACTACTCAAATAACAGACATCTTCACCTGAAAGTAGGTCACATTGTTCTTTAAATCAACGAATCCTACCGTTCTTCTGGTTACCGCAAAAAGGGGCCACGAGCAGTTCGTCTTATCGCGCATAGTTTCCATGCGTTCCAGCGAAAGCCGCGGCATTTACCGTAGGAATTATAACGCGGATTAAAATTTCGTCGCATTCTTTTCGTGACACGGTCCCGTTGCAATGGTCTGCGCCACCGGAACGAAACAGCGAGGCCGGAAAAATTCCAGACGCTGCGGACCGCGGTAACAATGCTACCATCTAATTTCTTTGTTCCCGGCCTAGCCCTGCCGTACCCATCCCTCGGAAAAATATCGCCCCACCCTATCTCGGGAATTTCATTTTAAAGTTTCGCCACTGGAGAAGATCTACGTTGTTGTTGTTCGCGCTCGTTGTTTTACATGAAAGAACAACGCGATCGTTTACGAGATTTCGTGACTGTCTCCTCAAATTCTTTCAAAATAACAAGTTAACTTAAAGTGCTAGGAGTCCACGCGTGGAACGCAGCGTTGCTGATGCAATTTCTACACCACTGTCGTGGCTCAAGGACTGTGAAAAAAGATTTTCACAGTGGGAGTTCTGCCGTCCCATCTTTTTAAAATTACTTTTTCCAGCATTTTGGTCATTTAAACCTGAATTTTTATCTGTAATAAGTTAAATTAAATAATTTTAAATCCGACATTTTGAACTTTGAAATCCTGATTTGTAAGAGAAATTCGTGACTTAAAGCGTGACTGCTACGAATGAATCATTAAACTATAGACTTTTTGTTTTTGATAACGAATTCTTAATTGTATTTTTAATGGTTTCATATACGCCAACTTAATGCTAGGAATCCATGCGAAGAACTCGTGTTACTGGTGCAATTTCTATAACAACGCCGTGGATTAAGCA
>SMSR01008866.1:0-11442 GCA_019453355.1 Ceratina japonica | reverse complement strand
AGCAACAGTGTGTGCACTTGGACGATGGGGAAGAAGTGAGTCAGAGTTAAGACAAGAGAACGGTGTAGAGGTAGAGTGTAGGATCTCGACTCGAGTTGTGCGCGAACGACGTGAAGAATAAATCGGCTTTAATAGTTACCGAGTTAAAGTTATTACCAATCCTCTACAGTTTATACTCCTGTGTTGTACGCAATCTTCTGTTTTCTTAAATAAATTTTATTGAAGAAGAATTTCATGAGTCAAGATTTCTATTTCTCTTTTTAACATATAATTTACGTTCTATTTTCAAATATTCTTTCCCTGAAATGTTATACTTCATTAAAGAAGATACTACTCAAATAACAGACATCTTCACCTGAAAGTAGGTCACATTGTTCTTTAAATCAACGAATCCTACCGTTCTTCTGGTTACCGCAAAAAGGGGCCACGAGCAGTTCGTCTTATCGCGCATAGTTTCCATGCGTTCCAGCGAAAGCCGCGGCATTTACCGTAGGAATTATAACGCGGATTAAAATTTCGTCGCATTCTTTTCGTGACACGGTCCCGTTGCAATGGTCTGCGCCACCGGAACGAAACAGCGAGGCCGGAAAAATTCCAGACGCTGCGGACCGCGGTAACAATGCTACCATCTAATTTCTTTGTTCCCGGCCTAGCCCTGCCGTACCCATCCCTCGGAAAAATATCGCCCCACCCTATCTCGGGAATTTCATTTTAAAGTTTCGCCACTGGAGAAGATCTACGTTGTTGTTGTTCGCGCTCGTTGTTTTACATGAAAGAACAACGCGATCGTTTACGAGATTTCGTGACTGTCTCCTCAAATTCTTTCAAAATAACAAGTTAACTTAAAGTGCTAGGAGTCCACGCGTGGAACGCAGCGTTGCTGATGCAATTTCTACACCACTGTCGTGGCTCAAGGACTGTGAAAAAAGATTTTCACAGTGGGAGTTCTGCCGTCCCATCTTTTTAAAATTACTTTTTCCAGCATTTTGGTCATTTAAACCTGAATTTTTATCTGTAATAAGTTAAATTAAATAATTTTAAATCCGACATTTTGAACTTTGAAATCCTGATTTGTAAGAGAAATTCGTGACTTAAAGCGTGACTGCTACGAATTAATCATTAAACTATAGACTTTTTGTTTTTGATAACGAATTCTTAATTGTATTTTTAATGGTTTCATATACGCCAACTTAATGCTAGGAATCCATGCGAAGAACTCGTGTTACTGGTGCAATTTCTATAACAACGCCGTGGATTAAGCACCGTGAAAAAAGGCGTCAGCGAAAGAAGCGATGAACGACGAGAAAAAGTTGCGCTAATTCGTCGTAATTACCTGGCGAGGTACAAGCGATCAGTCACGTAACTTCGCTTAATTGTAGAACCGACGCTCGTCGATCATAATTTGTCCGTGATAGTGCGGATTTGCGGCTCGTGTTCATAAGTGAATTTCGTGGATTATTTTTGTCCTCTCGCCGGCTAATAAACTTTCTCTTTTCCCAACGCGTTGCCCGAGGTTTTTTTCTCTCTATCTCGGTTTCGCGCGGAGAAAATGTTTATAGAACCGCGTTGCGAAACTGTTTGCTAGAGAAGCAGCCGCGATCCGATTGTACCGCGAGCTGGCCGGAAGTTGCGAACAGTAAATCGCTGGAGAGCGCGAGATAGGAGTTGAATGGAGGATATTGGAGAGTCGTAGACTCGTCGGGGAAGTTCAGTTCCGAGAGTTTAAAACGGTTGCGCGTGGAGGAGCGGTGGATTTAGGGTCGAAAGTGGAGTCAGGCTAAAACCGGAAATTTCAAAAATAAGAAGAATCGCCTCTTAAACGCATAGCCTGTGTCTTGGGACATTGATTGACGATGAGACGAATGAAAGAATACTATTTGTTTGGGGAGCGACTCTTCAAACTTTAAGACATTCTTGAAAATTATTTTCAGCAAAATAATCTGTTTTGGAACATTTGTAGATACATGTCTTAAAGTGTAAGAAAAACTGTTTATAACTGTTTTGGAATAATAGATTTTTGGTGACTATGTTAAAATTTAGAACAAAACAATGTGTAAGATTAGCTTTAGTTAATTTTGTGATGAAAAACCTAAAACTATTTTATGAATCGTTTCAATTACTGCACTAAATAGCAGTCTTTATAAAAATGCATTATTGCGTTATAAGAAATAGTATATTTTTCAACTAATATGGAAACTAAAAATGACCACGATATTGAAGTCTCCAATTGTTTGTATATTATTTTTAAAAGTATAAAGAATTTTTCATGTTGAAAAAGAAAAATTCTATTTTTTTTTGCCTGGTCACAATTGTGTTACCCTTTAAACAAAAAACGACAATCCAAATATAATTTACGACAGAACGAACCAAAATACTAACACGTTGTTCCATTTTTCGAGCGTAGAACACAATTGATCTTCGCCAGCCGGGTTGTTTGCGCATAAACGAATTTCAGAGATTATTTCCGGCCGGTGCGGCGTGCCGAGTTGTCGCGTCATAAAAAGCGACGAACTGTGATCTCTCCTCGTGCTACATGTACGTGTGTAGGCGTGGGTGGGTTTTTTTTCGTTCGATCGATCGAGCACGATAAACGGTCAAAGCATTTATACGGAATCGCTTACGTCGCGGTACGTGCGAACGGAGTAAACTATCAAGTTTGTTGCGAAAATTTGGTAGAGAAGAAAAACAGTATGAGGCCTTGTATCTGACGTTAAAGTAATAAACTTCTGATTCAAACAGATTTCAAATTTCATTAAAGTTATTGTGGGTTACGAATGGACGTCAGAAGTAAAGTACATATTATAACGTGTGATCAGTGCAAAAGTCCCTGCCTGATTTCAACTAAGATACAAACGTTTACATTACTAAAATATTTTAAGTATTCATTTCTGATCTCTATCATCTTTTTTACAAGTAGATGGATCCCTCTTTAATGGAAACTGGAAGATTGGCCAGATAAAAGTTGATCATATAAATAAAAATCATCATTTTTTAATCTAACAAATCATTTTTTAACTGCTTAGAGAACAGGAACGAAGTCCAAATATACGAACATAGTTTTTCGTTTCAATTCCAATACTCAGGCCCTTTCGAAATTCGTATAACATAGCATAGAAAAAATAAATTCTAATCTTTCCATATTGAGAGTTAGTGTTATGCGCAAATCGACCTACATCATCAGTGTTTAAAATTTGTGGCAGTAGTATCTTTGGATAGATTTGTAACATAATGCTAAAACAAACACTTATGCCGAAGTACAATCAGAACTGATTCCCTGTATGAATCGAGCATGAACTTTTGCACTGTCCTAATATTTTAAAGAAGTTAGAAATTTCTACTTAGATTTAAAGAGTAAAACATCAAAGATTGTAAAACTCTTCTACTAAAGATAGAGATAGGTAAAAAAGAGAGAGTAATATTCACCTGACAGCGTGGCAGTGATCAGAACGAAGACAATTGCGATGACGCCAAGCGCCGACACGGTCGGCTTTAGCATTCTCCACCCGGTCATATCGAGGATCCGCTCGACTCTCTCAGCCTTCAGGGATCTGCTCCATCTCGTTGTTCATCTTCGTTCTGGCCAAGAAGAAAAACAGTAAAATAGCCACGTTAAAACTCGTACGATCAAATCGTTCACGTTTTAGAGCTTTGGAGGAAGGCCTCGTAAAAGTCGGTATCCATTAACTTCGCGCAGCTTTGTTAGGTTCCTCGGCGGAGATTTGAACACCTTTCCACCGTCGGTTGTGACAATTAAGTCCTATCCCTATGAAACTGCCGCGATCGTTACAAGATCGACTTTACGAGGACTCTCAACTATAATAGGCTGGATCTTATAAATTCTCGCCGCTGATCCAGAGAAATTCTCAAAGAGTTTGTTGTATTTAAAAGAAAATGCGGATATTAAATCTTTTATCACTGGTTTCCATTAAAGACTAAATTAACCTTTACTGTGTAAACGTTGTTCTTTATTTTACGATTTAATTGTATAAAAGCCTTTGTGACCGACGCGTTTTTCCTGCATTATAATTACAGAAAACATCTGAAAGAAGTCAAACAGTTTCTTAATATAAAGAAAGTAACATTCGTGGGTTTTGTATTGTACACAGTAAAGAATCAAATATATCTAATAATCTGCATCCTTTCATCTTCGTCTAAAGTATCCCTCTTGTTTAATTAAAAAAAGGTAATTAAATGTGCATTATTTCTCTTGGACGTTCGTTCTATATTAAAATTTCTATTGACGTGCCGTTTAATTTCCTCTCTTTACGTTTGTCAGGATGTTAATGAAATTCCGCGACGCGTTTCGGCCAGCTTTTAATTAAGAGAAAAGTTCCTCAGTACTTTTTAAACTTTATGTCGATTCGGAATCGTCGTCGAGCCGTTTAATATATTTTGAAACAGTTCACACCAACCCGACATAGCCACCGCTGTTAACAACGTTCACAATCTTTATGTAAAATCTTGAGAAAGTTACGCCATAATTGATTAAAAGATGAAGCCTGTTTGCTGTATAGCGCCTAAAATTCTCTGACACCTGTTCAAAACTTCAGTTTCATCTTTAATGTATCCTTCCGACAAGACTTGCAACTTACGAGGCACCGGTAGCATACAACCAAAGTCGATTATGGAACTACCACGAAACTCATAACACTTATACGCGCAAAGTCCAGCAAACATACCTATATCACGGTACGGTTCCAAAATGCCTCGATTAAACCTCCATTAAACGTGATTAAACCATGGACATCGAAAACCGACACGATTCTTCTACTCTAATTACACCGATTAATTAATGAAGTCGACTAAACACGAATGTCGTGAACGACGACGTAGAGGCTGGAACAGGCACGTCTGCGAAGGACAACTGCTACACCGCAGACGCTGGTGACAAATTTCGGTTGATTAGCAATTGTAATGCCTAGTCAGACGTGTAATTATCACTGACAAGACGTGCAATCATAATCGTAGCAAAAGTACAATTGCATAATTCTGTTTAGATTTATTTATAGTAATCAAATTTTGCAATCATTGCGATCTTGTACCACAGGAAATGGTAGATGTCCGCTTTACTTTTGAGCGAAATGACAGTGTATGTACGTGTGCGGGTCGAGGCCGCAGCCACTCGTCGACCGGAGACGGATGAAATTTCCCTTGGAAGTTAAATATCCGTGAGAACGTGATTGTGCGATTTACCGTGATGCGCACGTGCTGTTTCACCTCGTCATCGTTTTTCCGTTAAAATATTACAATTTTCTTCTAAAGTCTTGCTTAAATGGTGTGAGATATTTATGTCAAATTTTCTTATTGCGAAGATCAATTTACCTAAATGTTATCCGTTGAAGAAAGATTAAAAACCAGGCATTATTATCGGATGATTTATTAGCCACCAAGGGTGGTGAGAATCTCGCCGTCAGCGGATGTTATTAGAAAAGTTGAAAAAGTACCGTAAGTTTATACGTTCTTCTCGCCTGAAGTCGGGATGCCGTCAGTGAATTCGGAAGTGTTTTAACAACTTCAAGGACGGACTAAAAAAGTAAAGGTTTATTTTTTCAGACACGTCAAAATGAAAGCCATCCGCTCTAATTTAAATCGAGAACAAGTCGGAAGGTACGCCGTGTTGTTTGGGTCGTGGAAGTTTTTCCTCCATAGAAGATCAAATGTTTCCTGATCAGGCTATTGTATATGTATACTTGGACTTCTTATCTCGATTTTAAGGATAAAAAGCAGTCCAAGCTCGTTGTTCATATTTCCTTTCAGCGAACGCGGCGAGCAAGATTATATCGAAAATGTCCATTGTACTACGTTCTCATTGAATCCCCTCTTACCCTCTTTATCTCATGAATACTTATTAAGGTTTCTTCATACCCTTCTTATTAAAGCCCTGCGTGGTATTAGTTACGCTCGAGTTTTTTTCAAAACTTTCCGAGAGCGTGGCAAAGAAATGGCTGCGAGGCGACTGGAATTTCATCGCGAAACTGGCGCCCCAAAAATTACGTTCACGAATTGGCTCGGATAGTTTCATTCTAGCGACGCAACGCAATCAAAGAGCTCCCCGCCTTCCAATTTCCGTTGCGAATTTTTCCGTGGTAGCCACTTTTCCGCGGCGCTCGCGAGGGCAATACTGTAAAACCTTTTTCCATTCGTTTCCCCCGCGGGACGAAACGTCCGAACTCCATCGAACGAACTTCGAGTCCTGGACACAAACAATCACGATCGCCTAACTTTTCTTTGGAATTTAAAACGGCGAAGTGCGGCGGCTCTCATTTGCGACATTTCCCCATTTCAAAACTTTCGTCATACGTTTAATGTTTTCTTCCTTATAAAGGCGGATTTTATTTTCTTCAAGATTTAAATGGAATACAATTATTTAGGATCTTCTAATACATTTTAATAGTATGCTTCCTTCTTGGGACAGCCTTATTAGTGTCCCAGAACCGTAGAATAATTTTTGTTTTAACTATCTAAGTTAGGAATTTGAAACTTGACTTACTCCACTGAGTAAGTAATCTATACTCCAGAATCCATTCTAACTTGGTGAAAGGTCGAAATAATTTTAAGCACAAAATTGTCCAGCGTAGTTTAGAGTTATTTTCTTCAAAGTTTCAGAAGCAAAGTATGATGTTAATGAAGCATAAGATAATTAATTACTGTAAATTGTACCGGTAAACTATATTGACTTTGTTCTTCAGTCGCAAATACTGAACTGTGGACAGTGATCATTAAACTGTGGTTTTCCATATAAATCTTTTTTAGCTTATTTTTAACAAAACCAAGTAATCCAATTAGAACTATTTGTTATTCTCTACCCAGCAATCCAATTAGAGGTATTTTTTATTCTTCAAATTTAATAATGTGTAACCTATATTGCCTGTTCTATGTATTTCTATTGATTTTTTGCAATGTCTTTTTGTTAAAAAATTTTCTGTAAATGCATAAAAATTCGCTGAGTAGTGGTTATTTAATGTCTATAGTAGTATTCTTCAGTCTGAACAGCTCTGTAGGAATCTTGCTACCGCATCTCCCCTTTCGGTCACATCCATTTCGCAGGTGCATGCATTGTGCTATATCGAGGTATATATTGGTTAAGACGATTCGCAGCGAACTTCTCTGATCGAATTACCATCGTCGACTCGATATTCCACTTAATCGTAACTCTCGAAGGAGACCGGCTGACTGATAGAAATTCTGCTATAAGATAATCGCGCTTCAAAGGATCTTGATACCCAGGTTCTGACTCTGTAACTTGGGCACTAAAGAGATTTGCGAAACACAATTTCCTGAACTTTGTATGCACGATTAAAAAATACAATTAATTTAATCGATATTGAAATTGTTTTCCATCATTCCATTGTTCAGTTGAAGATACTACCATTTTCTTAATACTTCTAATGCAAAACGAGATTCAGTTGAAATAAAAAACAGCAGGACAACGACAAGGACAGCAACAGATCGATCAAAAATTGTTCACGTATTCAAGATTCATACGTAATATACGATAATTCAGTGTGCATGGTCAAGCGGACTGGATTCTTTTAATTTTTCAATCGAATTCATCGCGTGCCACAGAACTGCAAAACTAGTTGCTGGCACGGGTGGCACACGTGAAAAGACCAGTGAAACAGAGAAGGAAACGGAAGCGTTGAGGAAGAAGAGAGCTTGCGATTTTCCGCGTTCGCCTGCCAAATGCATCCCGCAACACGGGGCGACGAATTCGATTAAATAATAAAACCTGTCCGACTCTCTGCGTTGCGATTTCCCCTTTTTTTTTATTTCGAAGTGCGGGCCGAAAAAAAAGCGACGACGGACAGGGATGAAACAAAATAACTGAATTGAGCGATTCGCCTTCAGAGTGACGCGCGGTGAAAATTCAATTTTTAATTGTGTTTGATATATTTGACGAGCGCTAGTTTAATATCGACACGCGCCTATGAAATTCCATCGCCCGTCGAGAATTTACTCGAGCGTCGACGACGCGCTGAACATTGCCGGAGAAAAGCGTAAAGGCGTTAGCCCGTGAAATCTAACAGACAATAGGATTAAAGCCATTATTGAGTTGCCGCGCGTATGCAATGTCTAATCCAAACAGCATTTAAATTTGGAAAAAAGAGGTTGACATAAATGACTGTTGTTTACGACCCTTTCAATTTGTTTTATTAGGACTTTAATTATTTTTCGTCCAAATAATTTTGTTCGTGATTATTTAATTCCTTCATTTTTTTAATGGGCTGCTAGAACTTTAACAAAACACTCTTTACGCTTTTTCTTGTTCTACGATGGATATGTAAAACGATGCTTCTCAGTTATTCGACAAAATTTCATGGTATGCAAGTCGTTTCGTGTCAGGAAAGTATTCTCATTAATCCATTGTCATGCTTCCATTAAACTGTCCTCAAGCAAGAGAACAGAGAGCAGGACACTCCCCTGGACTCTCGTCTTCGCGTCAATCATCAATTTTTAATCGCGTCTCCTCGAAAACTCAATAACTCATCAGCGTAGTAAGTGTAAAACTTTTCCAATACTCTTTACATCCGACATTCATATACAGTGATAAATCATCTTCATTGTAAAAAGTATTCGACTATCTGCGACGAGAAAGAAGAAATGAGTAGAAAGCGGTGTCATTAAAGCATTTTAAAAGCACGAAATTTTTTTATATAATACAATTTCTTCTATTATATATAATTCTATATACGAATTTCAATATAATTTCATCAATAAATTCATTAAACTCCTCCAGTCTGTGAGTTAAGTCACCATGTAATTGTCATGATGATCAATAAAGATCTACTTCTTCGTACGCAATCACTGCAATATTTTACCATTTTAATGTCATTCAATAGTAATTAAAATTTTGCAATTTGATAAAACTTTGAATATTCCAAATGCATTGGTAATTAAAGATTGTTCGCAAAAAAGTGAGAGAAGTTGAAATTATTGAGTGAGGGATCAAGACCCAAGATTTCTTACAAAAAGTTAACAATGCTGTACGTTTGGTCATTTCCTTTTCTCTTTCTCATCAGTATCAGACCTTGTAACGAGTTCGTTCCATTATAAAAACTCGAGGCCGGTAGTAAAACAGTGAAATCTTTCCTCGGGATGTCGCATCGGTGATTGCAAACTTTCACGGAGTCGCCTGTGATTAACAATCCTCGTTTCGGAATCGCGAGAACTTTCTTCCCTTCGGAGCATTTTTTAAAAAGTAAACATTATCGGAGGGTTCTCGATCATGCGCAACTGAGACGTTAAGAGAAATTTGTAAGCTTATTTATCAAATTTTATGGAACATTTATGTATTAAAATGTATTCGTCCATTAGAAGACAAAACGTTCATTTATATGTGTATGACAATTGAAAAGCAGTTACGAAAAAGGAAATAAATGTAGTCTTCATATTATTTTCATTAAATATCGCTTAGTCCAATCCAGTGAAATAACTACGCCAAGTTCATAACAAAATAAACCAACTGACTAATCTGCGTTATCCCTATTTATTCCCTTCTTACATACCGTAATCCTTCGAAAGCCAGCGGCGAAACAATTTCGTCAATTCCTCCGGCCTTCTGCGAACATTTTATCCAGCGAAACAATCAAAAGCTCGAGAAGTTCACGAATTCGCGTAGGTGTCCCCAGTACGGTGGTGCCGAAACGCGGGGGTGGCGCGCCGTTTAACGCCCCCTAATCCGATCCCCTTAATCCTATTTGCCTACAGTGTGCGAGGCGTCGTCGGCACGTTCGAAACGTCTCCTCGCTAACGTCGTTTTAACGATTCATAAATTTCAGTGTCCCGCGCTACCGCGTTCCCAAAAGTTTTGTACGGGAACTCCGGGTTGCGCGGTAGGTGTACGTTACAGGATTAAATTAAGGATCGATCCTCGGAACGCTGCTGGATACCCTGGCTGCGTTGGAATTACAATAACACATGCTGCTCAAATGAATAATTCACATGTATTTCTCGTTTCACGCTCCATAACGTTTAAGACTGGTTCTTTATACGTCTACTCGCTAGATGAAAGTATAAACTATCAGAGCTAGAATGAAATTTAGAATTTTCAATCAGTTATAAAATAACTGTAATTCTATACTTGTCTTTTTAGATCCTAAAATATTGTTTTAGAATGCAAGGTATCAAGTAAAGTTTTTATCTTTAATTTCCGAATTAAAAAACTTCCATTTTGGGGATTGCATATTCTGCTTTTTGAAAATAATAATTCTTGATAGTTATCAGCATTTTTATTTCTCGATAAAACAGTAGGAAAATTGATGAACGCGGCGAAGGGTAAAAAGGTCGAGAGGAAACGAACAGACACCGCCCTAAAATTAAATCCTTAATTAAAACAACCTTGGACCAGCGCTGGGCTTTAGCGTCGCTCGTTGGAGGAGGTGGACCCGTGCGCGGAAGAAGACAAGAGACCAGGACCGAATTTACCCTGCGGAAGGATCTAATTTCGCCTGTGCGACTCGTACACGTGTAACCGTCGCGTCGTTAACGTTCCACGCTCGAAAATTAATATATTGTGATCGCCGGAACGTAAGCGGTAATCTTTTGCCATCACAACTGCATCTTAGCGCGATAAAAATAAGCGGTAATTTTCGTTTTCTTTCACTTTTTGGTCGATTTGGTTCGTTTTTATCGTGGATGTTAACAACAATTTCCATCGACACGAATTAATTCCGCGTTTCGAACCCGTCGCTCGTGTAGAAAAATTAATCCGTCGATAGGCAGCGAATTATCACTGGTTCGTGCGTCAGCTTTCATTTCAAACGCGGTGGGCACGATCTGCCGATAAAATGGAAAATGTTTGATGACAGTTTTTCCACGATCTCAAACATTTCCAGATAAAAAAAATTCCGGCGAGGCAGTGACACTTTTTAATCGAAGTTTTAATCGTTTCGGTAGTCAGCACTTTCATGTTTTCAATCTAGTAGGGAGAAAGACAATTGAGAACTCGGGACAATTCCTTGGGAAATTTCGCGGGAAGGGAGCTGCTCCCTGGTGTCGCATAAAAATTCTAAATACGACGAACGTCGACCGCGCGCTTCAATTTGCACCCGCATGCTTGTTTGCCTTCCGCGCTTCCTAATTAAACCCGATGTCTTTTGGCGTGCTGTATTTCATCTTACCTGCTCTAGTCCCAAATGGGAGGAGTGGAAGATTAATGAAGAGTACTTTTAGAAATCATACATTTATCTGTGAAAGTGTTCTCATCCGAATTGTGCAAATACGAATCGATTGTCCAGCACTGAGAGTGGAGAGTTAACAATTATTGAAACATTTTTCCGAAAATCAAATCGTATTAACAAATACTACAAAATATATTCTATTTAAAGTATGTATGAATATCTTCTATATGAATTTTCCTTTTATCTCATCATTTACATGCAACATAGTCGACCCTTGCCCCGTTTTTTACTACGTTAATTTTTTCTACGGCGACAAAACCTG
>SMSR01008864.1:0-20520 GCA_019453355.1 Ceratina japonica | reverse complement strand
ATTTTTCGTACTCTTCGAAATTTACTTACTTTTGAGAAATTTTAATACAGGAACTGTCGAATTTTTTTATACAGGGTGAGACATTTTAATCGATCCACGCAATTATCTCAGAAACTAAAAGATAGCGAAAAATGATTTGAACAAAAGTTATAGGATTTCGAGGGGTCAAATATTGGAGACCTTGAACTTGACCTTAAAATAAATTTTCAATAATAAACGACGGTCGGCTTTCGTTTTTAAATGGAAACCTACATTTTTTATTACAGTTTCAGATTCTAGGGTAGAAAATGGGCTTTAGTTCCCTTTGTTCATTTTTCGCTCCTTTTTTGTAGTTCTTGAAATAATTGCGTGGATCGATTAAAATGACTCACCCTGTATAATATGTGATTTTTTTTTAGTCCAAAAGTAAAGAGTAACTTTGATGGATTTAGTGTCAAATATATTTCACTCGATTCTAGAATTTTTGATACTTTTCTATATTTTCAAAAATTATAGGTAATTTTAATACAAGAATTATCGACATTTTTATGCAATATTTCTAATTTGTCAGTCAAGAAATAGTAATTTTTGTGGTTTTAGTCTCAATTATACGTCACATTCGAGGAAACCATAAATCACGACTCAGACAGCTTTACAATTCCTATCACATTTAATTTCACATATTCTCCCCTGCAATACCAAAATTCCCATTTTATCCACTAATCACAATTACAAAATTACACCAAAAACTTCTAACAATCATTTATCGGACTCTATACTTAATTAAATTCGCATGGAAGCATTAAAAATCCGGTAGAATTGGGTAGGAAATAGTTATGGCTAGCCATAATCGCAACTCACGATCTAAGTTTCATCTTATCGGTCTTGAATCGGGCGCGCCATCCAATTTTCCGCGGAGCCTCCGGCCGGCGGGCCCCGCGTTCGTATGCGCATATTAAAGTCAATCCCATTCGTAGTCACCGCGCGAATTCGCAGGGATGGTTTACGAGGAACCGATAAATTACGCCGGAATCAGCTGGCCTAACCCTCATTGACAGTTTCCAGCTGTAGTGAATTATCGTTTCGGCTGGGGTTAACGATAAGCCGGGACCCCTGCCCAGATTGCTTCGCTGTTTTTTTCGCAACATCGATCCGTCTTCCGCGCTCACGCGACCCTCAGGAGAGAGAAAGAAAGAAAGAAAGAGCTCTAAGACACGATTTTCATTCCTGCTTCTTAAGGTAGTTGTTTCCTAAATTGAAAGTATTGAAAATGGCTTGAAATTTTGTACAAAATTAATATAGATATCAATGAACATGTATGCAAAATCCTGGATCAATTGACCATCTCGTTTTTATGATATTGTCAATCAAAATTCGCAATTTTTACTGTACTTTGACGTTGTACTAATGGTGACGGCATGTGAAAAATATCTTTTTTCGGTTATAATAATAAAATGAGTATTGATAAATAGTTGAAAATCAAGACGAAATGAGGGTAAACTATAATAAAACACATGGATTTTTTTTGAAATCTTGTAATATATTGACAAATTTCGAATTATATGTACTTTTGTCTCCGATTGTACAGATCCAGAACATCCTTAAGGCAAAAACTGAACAGTGGCCAGTCCTACTCTTTCGGGACGGCGAGTACACATGTACTACACAAGCACGACATTTAAATTGTCGACTGATCGCTGGAACTCAAATTACTAGAGAAATAAAATTCCCTTTCTCTCCGGAGATCGTGTTCCCGTAACGCGACGGTGTAATTCTAAACTAAAATTCATCTTTCTCAATGTATGATTTTTTAATACATAAAAAAATCTTGTACTTTTAGTTTTAAGCTTTGTTTTGACTCATATTGGGCGACAACTACCTTAATCCACCGTGAAATTATTGACTGCAATTTAATTCAATGAATCGGTATATAAAAAACGAGGGGTTGTTTTTTGTGGGCCATTGATTCAGCGCTTATAATCGCGATCTTTCACACTTAACTACGTCGTGCCGCGCGAAAGGGTGAAAGCCGATAAAAGAATGGTGCCGAAGGCGAGGTTTTCGTGGCAGACACAAAGTGTCCCGACGGTCGAAAGAGCAGCCCTCTTTGTGGATGAATCCGAGGCAACGGCAGGGTCGGAACGACGCCGACGCCGGCGTCTAACAGTTTTTTTTATGGACACAGGCCCGTGGCCTATTCACCCCTCGTTTACATCCAACGCTTTAATCTCGAATATTCCTCTGGTTATTTCTATACGTAAAAAGGGTTAGCGTGACCGGACGTCAATTATTCCAAGGACCGAGCGCACGACAGAAATAAAACACCCTGACCCCCGGCGAGCGAGGGGTGAACTACCCCGTGGCAGCCGATTAAAGAGACGCGACTCCTATGCACACAACCCAGGTGGTACTCTACTTATCTTCTCTTCTCCGATCTCTTCCCGTCGTCTTCGTTTCGCTTCTAATATTCAAATCGAATTTCATACGCTCTCAATCGCGACCGCTGAACACTCGCCAAACACGTTCTCGTCTTTTTACGGGCATCGGTGCCGCGCGGGATTGAACCTCGCGATGTTTACCCAGCTCGTGCAAGATTGAAAGCATCTTGATGGAATACGCGCCCCGGGATTTACACTTTTATGAGCAGCTCTTTACACGTTTCGGAAATAAATTGAAACAGAAATGGCGAGTGCGCGAAATCCCGAATGACTATGCGATCTCCGCCTCCAGCGTTACAACCCCTATTGATATCGATCGACGAAATAGTTTATCCCATTCTCTCAGAACGTAATAAAAAAGTAATTGAAAAATTGAAAGACAAATTTCGTTTAGAAATATTTAAGTAAATGGCCTTTATTCGGCACGCAGAAGAATCGTTATAATAAATAAATAGGCTACGAATGACTATGCAATCATGACAAAACAACAACAAAATGGAGCAGAAATCGCAGTTACTACGTTACTAATTTATTTGATTGAAAAATAATTATTGATACGAAGTACACTTATTTTCATTTGTTACTTTAATATCTGAGTGTTTAGGAAGATCGAAATCTAAGAAATAAGCAACGTCTGATCAATTACTGACTTATACTACTTCCTTATAAACTTGCACTGTTTTACAATAATTTATGTGCGCGAAATCCCGAATGACTATGCGATCTCCGCCTCCAGCGTTACAACCCCCATTGATATCGATCGACGAAATAGTTTAGCCCGTTTTCTCAGGACGTAACAAAAAATTAATTGAAAAATTGAAAGACAAATTTCGTTTATAAATATTTAAGTAAATGGCCTTTATTCGGCACGCACAAGAATTGTTATAATAAATAAATGGAGTACGAATGATTATGCAATCTCCGTTTGTAGCATTACATCCCCCATTGATATCGATCGGCGAAATAGTTTATCCAGTTTCCTCAGAACGTAATAAAAAATTATTTGAAAAAATGAAAGACAAATTTAATTTATAAATATTTAAACAAATGGCCTTTATTTGGCACGCAGAAGAATCGTTATAATAAATAAATATGGTGCGAATGACTATGCAATCTCCGCTTGTAGCATTACATCCCCTATTGAAATCGATCGATGAAATAGTTTATCCCATTTTCTCAGAACGTAACATAAAATTAATTGAAAAATCGAAAGACAAATTTTGTTTATAAATATTTAAGTAAATGGCCTTTATTCAGCACGCAGAAGAATTGTTATAATAAATAAATAGGTTACGAATGACTATACAATCTCCGCCTGCAGTTTCATCCCCCATTGAAATCGATCGACGAAATACAATAGTTTATCCCATTTTCTCAGAACGTAACAAAAAATTAATTGAAAAAACGAAAGACAAATTTTATTTATAGAAATTTAAACAAATTATCCTTTTATTCGACGCGCAATGACAAGAACCATTATAATAAATAAATAAATAGGGTACGTATGATCCTAGCGTGGCAAGGGTTGATAAACAAAAATATTTAACATAATTTCTCTCTACTTAAGGGCCAATGGACCCGTGAAATAAATAAGTAAATAATTAAATAATTGTGAGGATGTACAGTATCAGTTTTCTCCATCGGGTACGGCGCGGTAATAAATAAATAAATAAATAAATAAAGAATTGTGAGGATGTACATTATCAGTACTCACCATCGGGTACGGCGCGGTAATAAGTACATAAATAATTAAATAATTGTGAGGATGTACTCATTATCAGTACTCACCATCGGGTACGGCGCGGCTGGTCATGAGGAAGTTGACGCAGGCTGCCCCGGTCCCGTGGCCGATCAGCGTGACGTTACCGGGATCGCCGCTGAAGTAGCCGATGTTCTCCTGCACCCAGTGCAGCGCCGCGATCTGGTCCATCAGGCCGTAGTTCGCCGGCGAGCGTAAGTGCGAATCCGTGTTGGCGTTTAGAAAGCCTGTAATCAAAACGGGACGCGTTCACACGTTTGGCAAGGATCGTTATCGAACCGCGATTTAATTATCTTAACCTCCGCGTAATCAACGCTAATTCGGATCGACGGCCCTCCGCGTCGGTTATATGAAACTGAATTACCACGAACGTAATTAATCGCCGGAAATATTGTACCATATTCCGCATCGTAATTATTTTATTACCATCTATATGTTTATTACAGGGTTTGGAATCTTTTGCAGAGAATGTGATTAAATATTTTCTATATTTTTGGGTTTTAATTTTGTCATGACTTATGTTGTTAGAAAATGTTAGCGTGAATCCGAAGAAATAGTAGGATAATTATTTTTAATTGTTAGGAGATTTGTTTCGGAGTAAATTTTGTTATGTTTAATTTTGGGATGATTTGAATGGTAGCGTTGGTAACTACGATTGTCTACACATTTTTCACAAGGTTTAGAATTTTTTTCATACAGAATATGATTAAGTATTTTCAGTAATTCTGGGATTTAATTTTGTCATGACTTATATTTTTAGAAAATGTTAGCATGAACCTGAAGAAACGGTAGGATAATTATTTTTAATTGTTATAAGACTTGTTTCGAAGTCACAATTCTATTTAATAATTATTTTTAATTATTATAAGACTCGTTTATGAGTTACAATTTCCTTATACCCAATTTCGGGGCTGATTTGAATAAAGGTGGCGTTGGTAACTGGGACTGGAAGGAAGGTTTAAGGGACCAGAGGGCGTTAGACCGTTCGTCCTCGTTGGCTCGGCTCTAAAATACTGTGAAAATATTCTTTGAAAGCATCGCGTTTCCGGCGAACGCAATAGAGGATAAAAGGGTACTCCGAACAGCTTCCGAGATCGAGCATCGCAAGAATCGCATCGCATCGGCCGTTCTTGACCCAGACTATCCCGAATCCAGGTCGTTCCGTACACCCACGCGGCACGTACTGCCTCTCCGTGTGGCTTAAACGCATGTAAACGAACGCGTACACAGCGAACACCCGTGAACCGAAGCACCAGGTCTTCAAAGAAAACGAACCCACTTCGAAACGTCAGTTCACGACTCTTGGAATGAATAAGAACATATCGTGAAATGAATAAGACAGTTCTTACAATTTATTTTAAACAAATTGGGTGGACCTAAGTTTATTATCGTCTGATTATAATTATTATATATGCGATTGCTCTAAATTTTGTATGATGTTACAGAAGAATATTTCGACATTTATAATTTTTTTTACCATTTTTCTAAGATCAGAAAATGAAGCCACTTCGAAACGCCAGTTTACGATTTTTGGAATGAATAAGAACATATCGTGGAATGAATAAGACAGTTCTTAGAATTTATTTTAAACAAATTGGGTGGCCCTGAGGTCATTATCGTCTGATTATAATTATATGCGATTGCTCTAAATTTTGTATAAAATTATAGAAGAATATTTGGACATTTACCATTTTTTTTATTAATTTTCTAAGATCAGAAAACGAAGCCATTTCGAAACTCCAGTTCACGATTCTTGAAACACATCGTAGAATGAATAAGACAATTCTTATATACATATAATTATAATCACAAGGTCCAAACTTAGGGCCAATTTGTTTAAAATAAATTCTAAGTTTGGATCTTGTCTGATTATAATTATATACAATTCTCCTAAATTTTGTATCAAATTATACAAGAAAATTCGAACATTCATCATTTTTTACCAATTTTCCACAATTCGCATTGATTGAAATACTTAAGAAGCGAGGCTCGATTTTCCATCACTTTTCCATTTCTCGTAAATACTATTTCGTCGAAGCTGCATCGATTGATAGCGATATTCCGCGAGCGCTGGAGGGATATGCAAAATAGAGCAGAGAGACGGGGGCGCCGAGGGAGGAAGGAGGAGTAAGAGGAGGAGGCCGCGAATAAATCGTTCGATTATTTGATCGGCGAACGCGCCGCGTTTCGGATTCATTGTCGTTTAATTAGACCCTCCGGTCCCCAGAATTTCCCCCGCGATTTTTCCCCTCCCTGCCTCCGGAAATGCTGCTGCAACTATTAACAAACGCGCGGTTGACGCAGCTGGAATTCCTCGCGGATTTTTTCCCCTCTCAATTGAAACTGATTCCGGGCTGCTTTATCAACATTTACTCCCCCGATCCACCCCCCCGGAATCCCGTCGTCGTTTATTCGTCCGGGAAGCCGGGTGAACGTTTCTTCGAATATCCCGGAAGAGAAAAGAGAAAGGCAACGGTAATTTAACTGCGTCGAGAGAGTCGAACTTCCGAATGATAACTTGGAACATCTGTTGCAATACTTAACGAAGCAATAAAGAGTTTAATGAGTTTCGCCGCTCGGGGCTGAACTTCCGAAGCGGCCGGCCAGTTAAGAAGCTTTAACTTGGAGAACGACTCGGACCCATTGGTCCGGATCGATCGGCCCGATGATGACGGAGGGAGTGGGGGGGGGGGGGAGGAAATAGCGCGAAACAATCGGGCAAGTGTAAACGCGCCTAAATAAATAAGGGCAATAGCGAGAGGCGCAATCAGGTGAAGTTTGAATGAACGCGCGACGACGAAGTCTACGTCGTCGCCGACGACGGTAGAGACTCTCGAACCGGGTTTTTCCCGCTGCGGCAATTGCTCGTTTGCGCGGCGATAAACCGAACGACTTCTCGCTTCGAAATTCCGCCGGTTGTTACCGGCACCCGCATTTTTCCACCGTCGCCGAATTATCGGTTTGGCAACGATCGCCGCCCGCGGGAACGACCGGAGGACACCGACGACGACGACGTCGACCCATATTCGTAGAATTTCTCCTCGAAGGAACTAACGCCGAGGCTGAATGCGCACACGCGATACCGTCGAACGTAGCCAGAGAGAGAGAGAGACTCTGCATTGTGCTCAAAGGAAATATGTATCTGGCATTGTAACAAAACTCCGGGACGCCCGGCCGCTGTATCCTTGACGTCACGTCCACCGTGGAAATTGATTTTCAACGTTATTTAATAGCCGGGACCACCGCGGCGCGATTCTTTTTTTCCAATCGAACTCCGGGTTATGTCAACTTTCTGTGTCGGGCCCGGAGCTGAATTTTTATTTTCAAATCCGGACGCCGCCGCGTTTCGCGCTACAATTTTTATACCGAAAAATATTGCCGAGATCGGGCTCGCGATACCTTCCGCCGAGGATCAATCAATGTATTATTATATAGGGTGTCCTGGGTTTTAATGGACGGATTTAGGGAGCTGGAGTTGGCATTCGATTTTATTATGTATAATAGAACTCCATTTTTCTATTGTATTTTGAATAAAATTTCTATTGTAAATAAATAAATAAATAATAAATAAGATTCTATGTATTATGGATAAAAGAAATACAACATAAATTCTAAATATATAATATTACACGAGGAGAGGACCAGTATATTGGTCGAAACGTCGATAAATAAATATATAATTAAACTAACTTGAAATTGGCATTTATTATCTTGTCCATAAAAAGGTCATAAAGAATCAAATTTAAATATACAGTTGGACGTAAACTATTTACACAAAACATAAATTCTAGTAGCAGTTTGAATAGTCTTACATTTCACGATGAAAAACAAAAAGAATCCTGCATTCCAAATGTCGAAGAACTTGAAAATAAAAAATCTTGTGCCAGTTTCACGTTCCAGCATTCGATTTTTTCCTCTAAAGTAACAATAATAATTGCAAAATTCGAGGTCACTTGAGAGTTCTTGGGAGTTCTATAATAGTTCTAGTTCAATATAAAATTTCAAATCGATATCTTAATAATTGCTATGTTTTTCAAAAGTTTTATTTCTCGACTAGCACTCCATGTTTCCTCTGAAGTACCAAAAATAATTAGAAAATTTAAGGTCTCTTCAGAGTTCTCGGCAGATTTATAGTAGTTCTAGCACAATATGAAATTTTAAATTGATATCCTGATAATTATTATGTTTTTCGAAAATTTTATTGCGCGACCAGCACTCAATTGTTAAAAAACATATTATAATAATTATCAACATATGGTTTTGAAATTTCATATTGGGCTAAAACGATTATAGATCTGCCGAGAATTCTTAAGAAACTTTGAATTTTCTAATTATTATTGATAGAGGAAAATATCGAATGCTGGACACATAAAATTTTTGAAGAACATAGTAATTATCAAGATATCGATTTGAAATTTCATATTGGGATAGAACTATCGTAGAATTGTCGAGAACTACTAAAAAGCTTTGAATTTTTCAGTTATTTTTAGTACTTCAGAAGAGAAAATCGAGTGCTGGAACGTGAAGTTGGTACTTGATTTTTTGTTTTCGAGCTTTTCGACATTCGGAATGTGAGACTCTTTTTATATTTCATCAGGAACTGTAGAACTATTAAAAGTGCTATTAGAAATAGTGGAGTTTTTCAATTTGTAATAGAATCGAGTGCCAACTTGCGAAAATTAAAAAAAAATCTAGTTTGAATTTTTCTTTTAAATGCTTTATTACAAAGTTATAAACAAATAAAGTCACAAGACATATTCAATTTTCATAATAATCATGTTTGGGCTCGCAATGATCCATATTTCACGCGACAAAGAAATTTTCAACACGATTTTCGGTGTAACATTTGGACGAGTTAGATTAATGACCACTTTATTGGTCCTTTCTTTCTACTTGAGAGATTGAATAGAATACTTTCTCAAAAATTCTTATCGAATGATTTAGTCTATAATAAACTCCATAAAAAAATCGATATTAATCTCATATTCCCAAAGACGAAATTTTGAAATAATTCACCGTCATCAACTCTTACTTTACTTGTTCATAATTTTGAACTGAAGCATTTCTGAAAAAAAATCCAAATAACATCTTTTTCTTGTTTTCGAACGTACAGGTACCTCAAACAATTTTTAGTCAATTTCAATTGCACTGGTCCAGAATCGTTTGAAATACCTGTAGGATATGCTCTCCAAGTTTGTCCATTAAAATCCAGGACACCCTATACAATATTTAAAGGAACGTTCCTCTCTTTCAAATTAAAATACTGCGCAGAGATTTTTAATTTGCCACCGAGATCTGCGGGCATTATACGAAACACGTATGACGCAAACGGGTCGCGTGGACTCGATTCAGCGGTCGTTGTAATTCGTCGACTGACCCAGTTCTGTAAGTTGCCGGTGTTGTTTGAAGTATCATCGTTGCCCGGGGGTAGTCGACTAAAAATGACTTATCAAGTTTGAGAGTTGATAACAAGGGAAATGTTTAGCCGCGCGTAGGAATAATTCGGAGGCTGGAGGGCGCGATATTAAAGCGAAATTGCCGGGAGTAATATAGGAATTTACATTTAATTCCGAGAAGTGGCTGAAGAGAGAGAGAGCGAGATAGAGAGAGAGAAAATAGAGAGCGAGATAGAGAGAGGGTGGAGAAGAGGCCGTACGTGCAACGAATTTCTTTCCCGGCTGAATTCGCAGACAATTTTCTCGTTGCACGAGCGCCGATAAATTAATTTCACCGCCGGTACATGCCAATTAATCGGTGCCCGGCCTCCCCGGGCGAATTCTTTTGTTCCCAGCCGTTCCAGGAGGAAACGAATATCTGCCGCGCGGCCATTCGAGCCCCGGGGGCCGAAGTAAAATTTGGTCTATACTCGGCCGCAGATATTTAACATCAGAAGATCGGGTCGGTTTAATGGTATATTCATGCCGGAATTTTGAGCCGACATTCCTCCTGCCTCTCTCTCCTCCCGCTTAAGCGTTTAATTCGTTGCCGTGAAAATTCGTGAATGCTTGCAGGGGCTGCGCGCCGTGGAATTCTAAGGATCCTCTCTCGCTTTTCGAATTAGAATAACGAGAGGCCCGGCTTTTTAAATCCGACGGCCGGACGTAAAGACGGGGCGACTCTTGAAACGCGCGAAGAATGGCCCACGTCCGCGGCGTAAACGCCTCGCGCGGTTAAATTAGGAGAAACATTTATAGAGAGAGAGAGAGCGAGAGAGAGCGGGACGCCCTTTCCCGTTAATAGGAACCGCGGCGTGCATTATTAACTACAAAAGCATTTTCGAAACCGGCGTCGTCGCAACGATTGCAACGAAACATTCCGCCACCACCGTCGTCTCGTTTTTTACGTGTACAATTTACTGAAACGACTCGTTAACAAAGTTCGCCGCTATTTCTCTCCGCCGAGGTGCCAGTTAAATTTCCTGATAAAAAAAACAAACGATATAAAAAAATACTGCGTTTAACGTCCGCTTCGAAATAATGTAGAATAAAAACGGGCCGTTTTACTCATTTAAATAACAACGAATTCTACGTTCGAACCAGAGTTATTAATCGGTGCTTTTTTTTCTGCGCTTTCCAGGGGAGATTCATTTGACGTATAGAAGATGTTAAGGTAGTTTTCCACGGACTCTTTAGTCAATTGAGCGCGCAAAATAAAATGTACAAAATCATTGTTCGATTAGTACAAACTATGTTCATTAAATTCATTTATGAATTTTAATATTGTTTTAGTTGATATTAGTATAAAGGTAACAATGTTAAAATAATGTTATGTTGCTTGTGTGTAGCAATGACACATGTAGTCATTAATATGATAGACAAGGAAGAGGTTATCAAATAGTACTTTTTTGTTCCTTGAACATTAAATATCTTTTAAATTAATTCGGCTACCCCTCATTTTCATTCAATAATTAGAAAGCAGAAATCTCCAACTTTTATACCTCAATTTTCCATCAACATCTACAGTGTTTTTGTACAGTAATAATATTACACATAATAATGCGCTACATACAATACAGCATGTAAAACGAAGCAACTTTGAGTATTTTTTTCTCGAAAATGAGTTCGGTAATCGGAGTTGTAAAAAATTCTATAATATTTTTTGTTATTTCAAGAATCAAATATATTTTTTTCATAATGATGTCCAGTACTTTGAGTTTATGAAGAACTATTTTAAGTAACAACGAATTCCGCGCTCGAAACCGGAGTTATTAATCGGTTCTTTTTTTATCTTCGCTTTCCAGGGGAAATTCATTTGACGTATCGAAGATGTTAACTGATCAGCGCTCGTCCGGGTTCGTTGAACCCGTCACGATCAATTTTCTCCGCTCCGAGGTGATCGATGAAAACGAGATTTAAAGCAACGCTTACGTCCTAAACAATGCGCGTTGAATATGCATGCGCGATTCACAATTTTCGCCCGAGATAATACACCGCGTTGCAATTTTCTAGTCCGCCCATCTCCCGAGGGGGTGCAAAAAGGGGGGGTGGGCGTTTGATCGATGACGTTTCCGTCCGTATTACCGAACGCGTTTCAAAGCTCCGATCGCAATACATCTCGTTAAACGGGCGGATTCGAAAGAGGAAGGGACGCTTTTCTTTATTCCCACCGGTTTACCCGATCGGTTCCCGATCGGCGATCCGCCACGTCCGCCGACCGAATCGATACCAAGTGGCCGTAATTGCGCTTCCGACGCCGGGCTATCGCGCCCGACGCATAAAACACTAATGATACAATCGTGTTCGCAACGCTTCCGGTCGGTATCGCGCGCGACACGCGATCGGCGTCACGCGAATCCCGAGATACGCGCGGCTCCCCGGAATTAAAACCGAAGGAACGAACGTTTTTGATAATGTTTTTTTCATTAAATCCGTATCAGGAGACGGGAGCCTCTGCGCCCTGATTCGACCGCCAATTCCATTTGCCGCGATAACACCCACTTCCCCGTGATGAAATACATATTCATCGTGTATTACAAAAATAACTACGTTCAGGAGCGCGGCGTAACAAGCTGAAATTTTCTTTTTTTCCTCTCTACCGGCGGCGGCGGCAAAGCTGGAAAGGGATGAAAACGTTAACGAGCTAAAGTTCTCGGGGTACAGCCGTGGCTATCGCGTTACACGGAGCCTCGTACCTGCCGCTATTATTAATTCCGAGAAACGATGTCTCCGCCGGTTTTTAACAAATCATATGCGGCTCGCTGGCCGATTTTCGGGTGAAAAAGATCGCGGGAGAATGTGGTAGTTAACGAAAAGGGAACGCCGGACCGGGTGGAGGACGCAGGAGGGTGGAAGCGGCCGGGCGCAAAACGCGCGAAACTGGAATAGAAATAAACCACCGGTCATATCCCATTTGATATTCAACCTCCGGCGTATCTGTCGCGCTGCGCTTCCGTGTCTCCTATTCTTCTCGTTACAATGGAACTGCTGAACGTTACTCGTTGATTTAAATTTTCCGGTACATAGGTGCGCGGCCGCCACGGGGAGACTGGATATCGTTCCGCGGCCAGCCGCACCCCCTTCCTTTTCGCGGGCCGCTTTTCGTTCGACACAAAGCCGGCCACCCCCTCCTCCCTCCTCCTCCTCCACCACCCCCGACGCCCGGTCACTTTTCCAGGGGCTGGAACGGGGGAAAAACCGGGGGGACGGAACAAAAATTGCGACCGCGGGAAGAAAGTGCTTCCTGAAACCGAGCCGCGTTTCCGTTTCGAGTGACTAACGACGGAATCAAATTACGATATTCTCGCACCTCCGCAATACCGGTTCGTCTTCCTCCGCGGTTTCGAATTCCTTCCTCCGCACATTAATTGGCCCTCAAATTACTATCAGCGCCGAGACCCAGTTTCTGCCGGCGGGCTACACCGGTTGCAGTTCCAACAATAACGAAATTTATTACCGCTTGCCTGATCGTTTATTTAGTTTTCGTCGGTTATGTTATTCCGGTTTCGTTGCAGCATTCCGTCGGGGCTAAGTAAGATAAATCGTGGCAGCAGGAAAATTGCATTTCTATTCTTGCAACAATGATTAAATGTGTGGGGATGGAGTTGCCTGGTACAATGCACGTCCTTTGCAATTTCCTTTGAATTTAATTCGTTTAGTTTTGACGGTGGACGGAATAATTAATCGATTGGTCTTTAAGTACTCGAGACAAAAAGAAATTGTATATGACCTCTTTTGCAGGGAATAACAATGTCTGCAACTTTTATTTGAAGCATTTTTCGAAATTTCGACATAAAAGTTTTTTTTATTTTTCTGAGATTTTTCTAAGGGATATCCCTTCAGATTTTGTAAAATTTTCATTTTTTGCTGATAACTTCGTACCTTTCGCCGCTAGCGAAAAGTGTTTCAAACGAAAGTTGTAAGTACTGTCAAAAGCTACAAGTTTTATATGAACCATTTTTTTCTGTCGAAAATAGTTAACGAGTAATTTGCAATAAACGATTTTATGAGTTTTTATTAATTACTCATTAACTATTGACGCTAGCGAAAAATGTTTCAGACAAAATTTGTAGCTATGGTCGGTAGCTACAAAGAGTCGCTCTTGAAATTTTGCTGTAGATCCTACGGTTTAGGAGTAATTGCGGAAAAACGAAATATTTTGCCAAAAGTTTCCTGATTTCAACTGATCGAATGGCTGGATTTTGTCAGTACCAATAAAATGCTCATAACTCGTTAAATGTCGGAGGTAGGAGAAAATTGTATACCACCTTTCTTGTAGCTAGTAACAGTACCTACAACTTTTACTTAAACCATTTTTCGAAATTCCGAAAAAAAAGAATTTTCAATTTTTCGGAGATTTTTCCAAGAGATATTTCCCTCAGATTTGACGAGAAAACAGTTTTTTCCCAATAATCGTTTGTCCGTTGTCACTAGCGAAAAATGTTTCAAACGAAAGTTATAGGCACCGACTAGAGCTGCAAGTTCTGTATGAAACATTTTTCTCTATCGTGAATAGTTAACGAGTATTTTGCAATAAATTGCTTTTTCGCTTTTTGTGAAATACTCGTTAACTGTTGACGCTAGCGAAAAATCATTCAAACAAAACTTGCAGCTCTAGTTATCAGCTACAAAGAAGCTCTATTGCAATTTGCCTCTAGATCCTACGGTTTAGGAGGAATTGACGAAAAACGAAATTTTTTTCCAAAAGTTGGCTGTTTCGATAGTGGGAATACACAGATTTTGTTAGAACTCATAAAATACCGATTAACCAGAAATAAATCGTTAAATATCGAAGTTAGAAGAAAAATTCACAGAATGTTTTTTTGTAGAGGATGTTAATACCTACAACCTTTGTATAAAAATTTTTTCGCTAGCATCAATAATTAATAAAATAAACATATAAATATATAAAATTGTCTATTATAAGAACATTTTCTTCGTCTTAGCGAAAAATGTTTCAAACAGAAGTTGCACCTTCAGTTGTCAGATACAAAGAAAACCCTATACAATTTCCTTTGAACTTCACTCGTTAGGGAATAATTGGCGATGAACGAGTTAATTAATTGATTACTCCTGAATTATTCGAGATAAAGGAGAATTATTTCTCAAAGCATTTTAATCAAGCAAAATGAGGAATCATGGCGTCAAGAATATTGAACCTCCACGTTCGAACATAATTAAATATATTCCCAAGTTGGTATTCGTTAGTTTTCTCGTTACATACGTTCGTGCCGTAATTCTCCTACAGCATTTCATTAAAGCGAAGTGAGAAATCTGTTGTAACCCAAATAGCAGGCTTTTTTTGCAACTGCCGCATTTGTCAGAGTTAAATGTTGGAAATCCTGACATGCAAAATGCGGGTGAATGTAATTCAAGAAACCGGGATCTCGTTATATCGCCGGCGTTTCGCAGATCACGTACCGGACCGCGTCACTTTAACGGCGCCGCAGGAACAACAGAGAAAAGGGTTGGAAAAGCACGTTGAAACTTGATTCCCAGCTTCATCTCCATGGGAAATTAACGGCGGGGCTTAAAAATTCCTATTTACCGTCCTCGTCAGTCAGCTAAATTATATTCCAAGAATAGACGCATTAAATATCTTTTAACATAATTTCACATAACAAGGTGCATTCCTAAATTTGATTATTAAATAAATAAAAAATTTAATTATTTATGCAAAATGTATAATTTTAAGGAGCAAATTTTAAGCATAAAAAATTAAATCACTATTATAGTATTATTAAGGGGTTATGTCCCCCTTATGCTTCCGTCGAAAACATGATTTTTTGTTAAAACAATCGCCATTTCGCGAAAAAATGTTCTGAAAATGTAATCGTGTGTACTTCACTAGCAAAACTCGTAGATAATGAAAAATTTTTTTTGTTATACGTGGAATTGAACGAGACTTTGAAAAAAAAAGAATCGTTTCACTTGGAATCGTGGAATAATTTTTCGAACACGAGGTGATAGTTGATTTTATTCGTATCAGATTGGAACCCTGGGAAGATGACTTGGGTTATTGTCTATCCGCTCGGTTAGTACGTTGGTCCTAATTACAGGAAGCGAGCTCGCAATGACAATCGGCGTAAAATATCGATCAATCTCCGTTGGGCGTCGGGTTCCATCTAGTCCCGTCGCGTCGATCGGTTCATTTCCAGAAACACGTGTCCCTTATCGACGACACGGGCTACGATTCCCTCTCGCAGGGAGACGTCGAAGAATCATGCTGACGTCGCCGCGTGGAATATATCATAGCGGTAGAGAGACCGAGGCGTATATTGACGGTGCGAGAGGGCCAGAATGGCGGCCGTCACTGTCACGGAAACGGAGGCAGAGTCAAGAATTTAGTTTGCCGAAACGGAAGACCTGGCCGTAATGAGTTTCCTATTAGATTTGGTTGCTACCGTTGCCTGGCAACCCGCACCTACTTTCCGGCATCCTCCTCCGCCTGGCCACGCGGCAATATGCACTTTCCTATATTCCTTACAATTTTTCAATATATCCGCAACGACATAAACAGAATCCAATTCCACCTTTCCACTACATTCGACTCAATTCCTCAATCAATAATACAAATTACAAATAATACTTGATCCAAAAATAAATCATTTATAATGCCTTCAATATTTTCACAGTTTCAAATGAAACTTGAGGTAATTTATACAGGGTTATCCAAATTAGATTACATGAAGTTTTTTCCTTCTTAATTTTATTGGTTTTTTATTTAATTATCAGGTATTGCTTATGACAAACGATATCTGCCAAATCAACAGCATCAATTAGAAAATAAAAATTTTCGGTAACATTTGTGCTCATGATTATGAAAGTGGTCTATGTCCACATTTTTTTCAAAAACTGAATATAAGTTATTTCACACTACATTATGAATCTGGTGAGAAATAACTGAAAAACTATTTTTTTTTTAATTTCGTCTTAGACCAATTTCATAATTATGGGCACATTTAGGCATGTTTGCTCCTTTCACCAATTTCATTTCTAATAAATAAATGTTTTCATTCGACTAAACTAGTGCTAACTAAGCTAGTACTAAAGTTAGTTCGCTCAATATCAAAAAACATATTCCGTTTTAAAGTGTGTCTGAATATTAATAGAAATCACTGTAGGCGACAATTTTTTATCCTAACTTTCTATTACTGCTCTGGCGTGTAAATTAGATCAGCAGCCATACGATTTTATCTAAATCATTTATCTCTTAAAATATTGTTGCTCATAAAAGAAGCAATATGTAAATGCATGAAATGTAGTAGAAGATTTTTGAAAAATTAATATGGGAGACAATCTTTGCTCCTAAATTTCTATTGCTGACTGTAGTCGGCTGAGATTAATCGAGCTCATTTTTGTCAGGATTGTATTCCAACCGGAATCAGAAATTTCGGCGGAACGAAAGTTTCGCGGAACACAGCCCGGAGGGTTTGAGCGCGGGGTCAAATATATTCCAATGTTGCCGTGGAGCCGTGTCGTCGAAAAGAGGTTGCAACAACCGCGGGTAACGAAAGTAACTAATTCCGAGCCGGGCTCTGAGATACACGCGCGCGAGCGCGCCCACTCGCGGTGCTAATGACCAGCGTCCGTCCCGTTCCATCGATGGGCCTTGGGGGGCGGCCCACTCTCTCTCTCTCTCTCTCTTTCTCGCTCCGCGCATCCCGAACGAACTTCTGCACGCACGTAATTAAGGGAACATTCGAAGCGCTAACGATCGGCTCGCCTCTGTGGCAGGTATGCCGGCCCGCGTTCCCTGAATTTCCAGGAACTGGGTGACGAAGTTTAAACTCGCAGACGCTCGTCGAGGGATCGAAATTAATTCGGCCACTCAGACGTCGTTCTACGAAATTTTCTTCCCTGATCGCCGCGTGAGTTGGATATCAGAGACACTGACCAGTGGCTCCCAAAAATTAAATTCAAACCGACGTTTCGGGAATATTGTAATAATGTACGGCTAGTAACAATTATTCT
This sequence comes from Ceratina japonica, assembly GCA_019453355.1. Classification (NCBI taxonomy): domain Eukaryota; kingdom Metazoa; phylum Arthropoda; class Insecta; order Hymenoptera; family Apidae; genus Ceratina; species Ceratina japonica. The sequence continues at coordinate 2,935 of SMSR01008864.1, read as the reverse complement.
TAGCCAGCTGCTGCGTATGCGTGCGTCTCCTAGCGGGACACGGTGCACATGTACGTAGGAGCTGGCTAAGAATAATCGTTGTTCGAAATGTGTCCGAATATTTATGGACGTCACTGTATGCGTGCACGCGAGTTCGACGTTCTTATTTATTTAAACGAGGGAAGTCGCTCACCCAAAATGCCGAGTCTGTAGTTAATGGTGACGACGACGACGCCTCCGTAGCTCGCCAGGACGCTGCCGTCGTAAGGGTTGCCGCTGCTCCACTCGTAGCTCTCGCCGTGTACGAACACGATCACCGGGTACTTCCTGCCGCCCCCGTCTCTCGCACCGGCTGTAATCAATAAAATTACCCGTGTGATCGATCGGTAACGCTGACACTCGATAGTCCCGCGCTGCGCATCCTTAAAGATCCATTTTTCATGCGAACCCCGATAAACTTCTGACAGTGCCCGTAGGTGGAAACGGATTATCGATGCTTCCAAACTGAATACACGCCCAATTAACGTGGAAGTTCCCGGGCGATAATCTCGAAACGGGATTTTAAGGCCCGACGAAATCCCGCGGTGAGTCATCGGGGTTATTAGAAGGGAAAATGTTTTCCCGGGGGCGGAAAATTGAACGCGTCGGGTTTCTTTGCGCCGCGGCAAGAACGACAACATTAGCTCGGTCGTTTCGATTTAATGGCCGGGCTCCTGGAAAACATTAAAGATCCAGCGGCGAACTCTCGTTAGACCGCACGTAAGTTGCTAAATTGCGTGCTGCATTATTGACCAGCCTGTTCGTGCTACGAAATTGAAACGATCCAATAATCATCGGTGCGCGTTCACCCCCGCGCTAACGACACCCGACAAGCAAAATTCACCGACCATTCTGACCTCTCTATAAAAGTGTGCGTTATGAAGTTTATAAAAAATATACAGGGTGTGTGTTGTAGAAAATCTCGAAAACATGGTAATTAAAGAAAAATAAACTGATATCCTTTAGTGTTTAGTGTTTAGTGTTTAGTGTTTAGTGTTTAGTGTTTAGTGTTTAGTGTTTAGTGTTTAGTGTTTAGTGTTAAAGTGTTAAAGTGTTTAGTGTTTAGTGTTTAAAGTGTGTTTAGTGTTTAGTGTTTAGTGTTTAGTGTTTAAAAATAAACTGATGTCCTTTAGTGTTTCAAGTGGGGAGTCAGATGGCATTACTAGTTTTTTAATGCGTGGGCGTTTTCAACGTCATTTCAAGATCATTTTGTCTTTTTCAAATGTTTCATGCAGAAATTGTAGCCCTAATCGTCAGCTAAAAAAAGTTTCCGATTTTCCTGTAAGTTGAATGCTTTAAGAGTAATTGAAGAAAAACGAGATTTTCGCAAAATCTGGAGAGATCTTAGGAAAATCTTGGAAAATTGAAAATTCTTTTTTCCTGGAATTTCGAAAAATGTTTCAAACAAAAGTTGTAGATATTGACGTCCTCCAGAAGAATGATCCTGTACATTTTTCTGTCACTACAATAGTAGTTTCTCTCGTGTTAACGAGTATTTTGCAATAAACTGACTTTCTCGTTTTTTGTTAATTAACTCGTTACATTATTATTATTTATATATATATGAAAGTCAGTTTATTGCAAAATACTCGTTAACTATTGACAATACAAAAGAATGTTTCAAATAGAAATCATCCACCTTTTTGCGTCGAATGTGATTTCGAAATAAAAAATATGGGTTTATGATAAAAAAAAGACAAAATGACCTTGAAATGACTTTAACCCGTTGGGTACATTTGACGTCTGAGACACGTCATTCACTTGCGTTTGTTATAAGCATATTAATCTATTTTTGTTTTGCAATTCTAATTACTTGAAGACATCTTAATACTACATATGCCACCAATATTTTAGAAATAAATAAATTCTTACGTAAAATGTACTGCTTTCACATACAACTCCGAGAAACCAAAAATTATATCTGTTCCACATGCAAATATTTTCTCAAATAAATCCGAACCCAAAGGGTTAATAACGTCCACGCATTAAAAAACTAGTAGTGCCATATGATTTCCCAATCAAAACACTAAAAGACGTCTGTCAATATGTTTTTTTTTTAAATCGCCTGTTTTCAAGATTTTTTACAATCGGACACCCTGTATAATAAACAACGTATTACTACAATGATTCATAAAAGATTCCTTTATCCATTTAGTAATTTTGGATTTGAATTTCGTGAGAAGCGACGTAATAACGTGGTCAAGTAGTTGATTGGAAGGGGGAGAGATTCCTTGGGATACAAGTGAGCGGAAGCATTATCTGGGCGGCGACACGCGACGTATCGCGTTCGGGGTAATTAAAACGAGGGTTCACGAACGCGAGCCGAGTACGTCAATCGGATTTAGTATGCTAATAGGGGGTTGCGGGACACACGCGAGCATGATCGCTGCGGCGGACAGCGGCCTCGGTCATAATTCAACAAATCACGCTTTACCACGCGACGCGCACGTATACACCTGTACGAGCAATAGTGTTCAAACGACGCGATTCGATTTCCCGTAGCCGTGATTGGTCCGTTTACCCGGTTTTTCCTCGCGGAAGAATTGGCGCGCGCAGAAGGGAATCCAATACGCGGCGCGGAACGGCCGGGATAATTGGTTCCGAGAAAAATTGAAAGAACTTTTTGGGAATTAGATCCGAGCCGCCTTTGGGACCGAATTCGAGCGGGCTCGTAAACGAACCGGAACGAATTAAATATTTCATTCGCCGGCTTCTCCCCAGATCCCCGGCTTATTAAGAGACCTGATTCCGCGCGAGGAAACCGGCGAACGCTATTCGATACGACTTAATAAAGGGAGAAGGTCTCCGTCTTCGTTGCGCTCGCGAGCGTCGCGATAATATTCCCGGAAAAAATGAGGAACTCGAATCAATTCATCGCACCTCGTTTCTGCGAAACACTCTGACAAGGGGCAAACGT
>SMSR01008862.1:0-14318 GCA_019453355.1 Ceratina japonica | reverse complement strand
TCAGCACTTGCTGAAGGATTTGCGGTTCAGCAAGCAATAGCTGGTATTCCGAATTATGATGGTAACAATATTAGACTTAAGGATTTTATAATCGATGTACAGAACGGAAAAGCGAATCTAACACCCACGGCAGAGTTAGCATACGTGCGTGCAGTAATTGCAAAACTTCGTGGTGAAGCGCGTGACAGTATATTTGACTTGAAAATCACTACTGTTGATGATTTAACGAAACATTTGAAACGAAGATTTGCAGTTAGGAAATCTTATGAGCGTTTACAGCAAGAAATTTCTAGCATTAGAATGAAACACGGTGAATCGGTGTATGGTTTCAACGATAGATTGAGAATTTTGCTCAGTAATTTAAGAACAACGTTGAAGGATAGATACAGCAAGGTTGAAGCCGAAGCTATCATGCAGCCTATCAAAGCAATGTCGGTTAATGTATTTGTTAGAGGATTGCCTAGTGAGTTAGCTCGAGCAGTTGAGGCCCTTGATCCTGCATTAAAAGCTGAGGATCGCCTGAAATCGAGATTGTTGGGTCCTTATGGGGAATCTCGATCATATGACAATAGCGATAATCGTAGAGGATTTTATCCTACAGAACAACGTAGATACAACGATTATCGGGAACAGGTGGCTGATGATTTTAGTCAAAGGGAATTTAAAAATTATGCGTTGCGAGACGAGGCTAGGGCGAGATCACCCAGTCCTTACAGTTATCAGCGGCGTGTTCACGATACTCGAGGTTACCGGGATTCTAGTCCGTACGGGGATAGAAACCAAGCGAATAGATCTTATGAACGATCGCGGTATGATTATAATTACCCAACCGGAGATGGGAGAGGTAGCTTTTCAAATAGCCGGGAATACAATATGATGGAAAATCGGCGAGATTCGAATAATGATTCTAAAGTCCGATTTAAAGAAGATGTTAGAATTGATCGATCGCCTTTTAGAATTGAATCACGTACTGGGTTTAGGGCAGACTCGCCTTCACGTTCTATGTTGACTGATCGCGCCAATAAGCTCACTGATAGGTTTGACTCTTTAAACTTAGAGATGGCTCGGCGGGGAGACGTGACGGCGAGCCAAAAGACACCAGAACGTCGGTTAACGGCAAAGGAAATGAAAGAAAAGACAGAATCTTCGCGTTAAATACTCGATTTGACTCTCCGATAATAAAAATGTCTGCCAAAGAACTATGTAATCGGTTTACATTATTTTTAATCGACACCGGAGCGGAAATAAATGTAATTAAGTTGGATGTTTTAAACGACGATGTAATAATAGCGGCAGATGAAACGTCCTTTATAACCGGAATAACTCCCGATAAACTCGAAACATTAGGAACAACAATTATACATTTACAGGATAAACCTGTAGCGTTTCATGTTGTGGCATCATCATTTCCGTTAAAATGCGATGCGATATTAGGAACAGATTTCTTAAGAGGCGAAAAGGCGATTATATCTTTCGCATATAACACTATGGTTACTGAAACGAATCCTATAACTCCTTTTCGATTCCTTGATGAAAGATCTATTAAGAACCATTTAGATAGACGGAATATCGAGGCTCGCGTGTATAATATAAGACCGCGTACACGACAAGTGGTTGAAATTGATGTCATTAACAATGAGTTAAAAGAGGGTTATTTGCCTAAGTTAAACACGATGACAGGAGTCTTTGTGGGAGAGGCTGTTGTGTCGGTGAATCCACGAGGATCTTGCCATCTCATGATAATAAATACGCTAGAAGAGCAAGTTTCTGTAGAGGTGCCGCCGCAGGAATTAATTCCATTTGAGTATAGCAATTTTCCCGGAGAACAGGATGAAGAAGACTCAGAAGTGGAAAGATTAACTACAGGATCTCAAAATAATCCGATAGATAGAGTGGCTGAAATTAAACAACGATTACGATTGGACCATCTAAACGTGGAGGAACAAGATCATGTTATAGATTTGGTTGAAGAATATCCAAATCTGTTTTATTTACCTGTTGACAAGTTAAAAGCTACACATTGTATTACTCATTCAATCCCAACTGTTGATGAAATTCCTTTAAATACTAGACAGTATAGATTTCCACCCATACATAAGCAAGAAATTGCACGCCAAGTCAAGATGAAGTTACAGGATGGAATCATAGCACCGTCAAAATCTCCATATAATTCACCCTTATGGATAATTCCTAAAAAGCCGGACTCACATGGTAATCCACGATGGAGAATGGTTATCGATTTTAGACGGTTGAATGACAAAACAATTGGGGATGCATATCCCTTGCCCAATATCTCCGAAATCTTGGACCAATTGGGTGAAGCTCAATATTTTTCGACGTTCGACTTAGCAAGTGGCTTTCAACAAATTGAGATGAATCCAAAAGACAGACATAAGACCGCATTTACGACACCGAATGGCCACTATGAGTACGTGCGAATGCCTGAGGGGCTGAAAAACGCACCCGCCACCTTCCAGCGATTAATGGATCAAGTGCTGCGGGGTTTACAGGGTGTTGAGGTCTTTGTATACTTGGACGATATCGTGGTGTATGCCAAGTCATTAGAAGAACATCAGAAAAAGGTTCGACGCCTGTTCAATAGATTAACTGAAGCAAGACTCACCCTACAGCCTGACAAATGCGAATTTTTGAAGACAGAAGTGACTTACCTGGGTCATATTATAAGTAGGAAAGGTGTGAAGCCTGATCCGGCAAAGATTGCAGCTGTAAGGAATTTTCCTAGGCCGAAAACACAAAAGAACGTTCGGCAATTCTTAGGGTTGGCTGGATATTATAGGAGGTTCATACAGGATTTCGCTGAAAAATCTAAGCCGTTGTGTGATCTGTTAAAGAAGGATATTGAATTTAAATGGGAAAAGCCGCAGAAGAAGAGCTTCATGGAACTGCGTAAAGCTTTATGCAAGAGTCCCATATTGCGATATCCAAACTTTAAACATCCTTTCATCTTAACGACAGACGCCTCAGATCAAGCTATAGGTGCTATTCTAAGTCAGGAGCATAATGGAAACGATTTACCTGTAGCCTGTCCAGAATACTAACTAAACCCGAACGAAATTATTCTACGACTGAGAAGGAATGCTTAGCGATTTTATATGCTGTATTACATTTTAGACCGTATTTGTTCGGCCGCAAATTTACCCTTGTAAGTGACCATGAACCATTAAAGTGGATAGATTCGATCAAAGACCCTGGTCAAAGATTGATTCGTTGGCGACTCAAATTGCGAGATTATGAATATAAGTTTGTTCATAAAGCAGGGAAACTTAACGTCAATGCTGACGCCTTGTCAAGGAATCCTGTTATACCTGATGAGTTAGTGACCTCGGTCGATATTGAGTTAACGACACGTGATGAAGAAGCTTCATCTAACGCCTTAGTCAGAATATTACCATTTGCTAGTTCGCAGCCGAAAGCAGGAGAACCTCCTAAAAGAGGAAGACCTAAGGGTTCACGATCCTATTCAAGACCTGTCACATTTGATCCTGAGGCTGTAGCTACAAGAACTAGAGCTAAAACACAAAGTGGGAATAATGAACCAGCATTAGGAAATCCATCTTGTGAAGACTTGATGGAAGAGTTAGATTCTGCAGGATCAAGCTCTGAAGAAGACCTAAATGAGACATTAATTGAATCACAACGAAGAGATGCTACTCAAAAGACGGAACTTCTTTCGGATACCCGAATACCGGGTTTACTAAGGGTTCCTGACGAAGAGAGTATACATAGCTCAGAAGCAAATCCAGCAGAACAAAGGGAGAATATATTAACGGAAGGTAATATTGCGGTACCATTACCAGCTATTTTATCCAGCGACAGTGAAACTGAAGAATCTCAAGAGGATACGACGGATAATGAACAGCAAGATACCTTGATACCTGAAGACGACAATGTGATGGATTCAGATGAGTCAGAAGAGGACTGTCGGAAAACGATACTAGAGCCTGAGACAAAACCTAAACCCTGTGCAACCTCTACACCTTTTGTAGGAAGGAGGCCTGAAGAAACTTCAAAAACAGGATGCTCAAGTACGCTCTGGAATGAGTATCTGCCAGTGACCTCCGATTCTGAAACTCCACGAGTTGTTAAAGTTAGAGAGAATTTAACATATTATCACTCAGACTATGTACACTTTATACCTGCAGATTGTCAAATGACGAGTACAGTTTCGAAGTTATTATATAGTTTAGGCTTAATTAAACTGGAAGAGTTAAAATTGGCCAACCCACAAATCGGTCAAGTATTGATTACGGAGCGTGGCCGGAACAAGATTTTCAGTGTAGTAATAAAGGAAAATTATTATGATAAGTTAGACTCACACACTTTGAGAATTTGTCTATTGAATTTAAAAGGAATTTTGATTAATTGCAGAATAACCAGTTTCAGAATTTCACAGACAGGAGATTACACTGATGACTTAGGTGAAGGTATAACAGAAAAGATCTTGGAAGAAGTGATTTACGATACCGGAATAGAAATTATAATTTGCCAAGGGAATGTCCAAATTCCAAAAGAAGAAATGAGACCTAAGATATTAGAAGAGTATCACAACAGTCTTGTAGGAGGACACCGAGGTGTTACCAAGACTTATCGGCGAATAAGGGAACGTTTCTATTGGCCTAACTTGAGAAATGACGTTCAGAATTTTATTCGAACATGCGATAACTGTCAGAAGAAGAAGTTGGTACGAGCCAAGACGCGTGAACCGATGTTAATCACCGATACGCCTATAGAACCCTTTTCAAAGGTATCATTAGACGCAGTTGGACCTTTGCCGGTTACACCTAGCGGGAATAAGTATATAGTAACGATGCAGGATAATCTTACGAAGTATTGCATCGGTGTTCCTGTGCCAGACATAAGGGCAGAGACAGTTGCTCAAGCAATGGTGACCTCATTAATTCTACAATATGGGACGCCAAAAGCCATCTTAACAGACAGAGGAACAAGTTTTCTGAACAAACTGATCCATCAGATCGCGCGTATGTTCAAGATACAACATGTGACTACAGCAGGTTACAGGCCGCAAACTAATGAGAGTCTGGAACGAAGTCACGCTGTACTGACTGATTATATAGGACACTACACCGATAAATTCAATGATTGGGACAGATTAATACCTTTTGCTATGTTCTGTTATAATACCTCGGTACATGAAGGAACAAATTTCACGCCTTATGAATTGGTGTACGGAAGAGTAGCAAGATGTCCATCTATGTTTCCATCAGAAGATTTGCCTACGTATAACAGCTACTTGCAAGATCTAATACTTAGATTGAATGAAATGCAAATAAAAGCAGGAAAGAATCTAAATGAAGCGAAACATAGATCTAAGAGGATTTACGACAAGCATTCACGACCTTTTCTCGGGAAAGTAGGAGATACGGTTTATGCGTTGATAGAACCTAAACGGGGGAAATTCGGCGAGCGTTATAGTGGACCATATAAGATTGTGGATATCTTAGAAAAGAGTAACGTTGTATTGCAAGATAGCGCAGGGAAACGGTTCGCCCGTCATGTTGACAAATTAAAGTTGACCAAGATTAATCAACGCGAACGATTTTATATGCATGAATGTTAATGCTAATTACCCTGTTTTTCTTAGGTTTTAGGAAATGAATGTCAGTCGCTCTTACTAATCATATATTTTGACTCAATACGTTAGAATCAAATTCAGGTACGGAATATAATATGCGTGTAAAGGTAACACCATTAAGTAGGTGTATCAAAAGGGAGATGCTGAGGAGCTGGTGATGGAAAGATGACTTGACCAGCAATGTATGTTATTACCATCTAAGAGTTGGGGCTCGAAGTACATCGTTAGAGTCCAACGTCGCAGCTTTGGTTCGCATGTTGGAAGCCACACCCGTTTTGAAGCGAATCACCCTAGAGATGACACCTGTATTGGAATTTTAACAACCCTGCGAGCATGGAGATAAGCGCTGGCTACTCTGCATTGATGATTCGGAGTCTGGAGAATGTGAGAGAAATTCACATAGAAGGACGACTCTAATTCGCTTGCGTGGATTGCAAAAATAGTAACTTACACGGAGGGACCAGTGAAGAAAGAAGGCGTTATCGGCCTCTGATACGGGTGCCATAAACGTGCATATGTTGTAAATAGTAGTGCTAAGACTAGACTATAGTAACTAGAATAAGCTTAAGCAGGAGATTAGATCTCTCTGTTGTCACCGAGGACGATGACAAGACTAAGGGGGGGAGAGTGTTACGTTCGGACGTAACGCAAAACTTTTTAAATTCGCCAGTAGAAGGCGATGTGTGTGCGATCCAGGAATCGATAATCGAAGTTAACGCATGCGCGAGAGTGCAGGTCGGAAGGCCATGAGCCGGCTTCTTCCTTCTTCTCGTGTGGCCCTTTGTAACGGTTAGACGTAAGGTACAGAGCTGCGTAACGACGCCATTGAGAGTAGTGCGTAGAAGTTTACTAACGATCTACCGATACGAAACGTGTTCCGTAAAAGTGTGTAACGGATTGAAACTGAAAAGGGCGATAGCTTAACGTTGAGATTCGGCACTTTCCAAAAGTAGCGTTGCACGTGGGACGAGTTAAGCGCCGTTGTTTCGTGTAAAGGAAATAATTCGCTTAGCGAATTATAGCCCAGAAACTTCGGGTATTATTGTTAGATTTCGAGAGATTAATAACAGGATTTTCCTGATTAATGAAAGAATCTTCAATAGCTAGTGCGATACGCGAATTCTTTAAAATTTACGTGTCGTTCTATTTCATTCGGTTATGCCTGGGAAGACAATTTCCCAGTAGATTTAGTGAAATTTCATAGTAATATTATATTTTGGCGATAGATATTGACTCATTTGTTTATTTTGTAAAACCTAAATTCTGTTCAAAGTTCAGTTTATTTCATTAAGATAGAATACCACGAGATCGGCGTTGCTCGTCCTTTGTTCAACGTTCGGGTGCCTTCGGCCATCATTCGCGAGCATTCGGAAACCGTTAAGCTTCGCAGTCGAACGAAACTTTCCATCCAGGTTTTCAGGAAAAGACGCCATTACACAAAGAACGCTCTCACTGACGAAAATAACCGATTTTTGCGATATCGCATGCGTACTCAACCCGAGACGCACAGAAGCCTTGTGAATGTCCATAGTATATTTTGATTTGAGGTAGTTACAATCTACGGTGAATTTCTTTATAAAAGATGAGATAAGTTTTAGTTTGGTAAGTGAACCATTTATGTTTATATAAATTTAATGAGTTTTCGAGTGTAACCACATGAAGGAAAGGTTTATTTTTTGTTTAATAATATAAGAAGCCAAAGAGATTTTATGTCATTTTGTTACCATAAAGGCAAAGCAGCTTCGAGCAGGCAGATTTTGTTTATTGTTAATTTGAAAACAAAACCAAAGATTTTGTTACACGGAGCTAAAGAGAAACAAGCGCCATTTTGTTATTTATTTTGAATAAACATTTAAATTTTCCTACTAATACGAGTTTGTGGTCTAAACTATATTAACCGAAAAACCTATCTGATACCTAAGGAAGTTATTAAACATAGGATAATCTTTAACGTTTCTGGAAAGGACAGGATAATAAGAACCCATGCAAGTTTACAAATTAAATAGAGAAATTTATTGAAAATTAATAGATCTGGAACACATAAGTAAATCATAGGACGAATTTACCACTCGTCTTTCGCGTTCATAAGTGCGAATGAACGCAGTTTGATCCGCGACTGTTAAATAGAAAAGCCTTACGCTTGAACACAATAATTGCACGTTACCAAAATAACTCAATAATAATATCTCGCACGTAACAGTCGCATCTCGAATTGGTGGCAGCGGTGGGATATCCACAGATTATCCTACATATTTGGAAAAATACTTAAGAAATTTGGAAAGGGATTGCTTGGAATTGGAAGTTCTTTTATAACAAAATCATTGGTTATAGGTTGAAGTACTCTATGGTTTGTTTTTTTGTTGATGAATGCATGATCATCAATTGGGAATATAATATAAAAGAAGAGAAATAGTTTGTTTAACAACAATATCATATCTTACTATTTAACATGTGTGCATATATTATTTGTATTTCAGTTTTATTTTATGTGAATTTGTTGGCTATTATCATAATAATTGACGTATTATTATCCTCGTTTCTATTCTAAACCCACCGATTGGAAAATTGGAATTTTGATTTGACACGCATGATTGGCGAATTGTTATACTGACCGTTGTATAATACCACTGATTTGCGTTTATTATTATAAATTTTGTTTGTTTATCTTGGAAAAATAAATTGTAACCATGTCTGACAATGAGGGAGACGCGGCAAGCGCGCATGCCTCCGAAGACAAAACTGTTGACGTAGTATCAGCACTTGCTGAAGGATTTGCGGTTCAGCAAGCAATAGCTGGTATTCCGAATTATGATGGTAACAATATTAGACTTAAGGATTTTATAATCGATGTACAGAACGGAAAAGCGAATCTAACACCCACGGCAGAGTTAGCATACGTGCGTGCAGTAATTGCAAAACTTCGTGGTGAAGCGCGTGACAGTATATTTGACTTGAAAATCACTACTGTTGATGATTTAACGAAACATTTGAAACGAAGATTTGCAGTTAGGAAATCTTATGAGCGTTTACAGCAAGAAATTTCTAGCATTAGAATGAAACACGGTGAATCGGTGTATGGTTTCAACGATAGATTGAGAATTTTGCTCAGTAATTTAAGAACAACGTTGAAGGATAGATACAGCAAGGTTGAAGCCGAAGCTATCATGCAGCCTATCAAAGCAATGTCGGTTAATGTATTTGTTAGAGGATTGCCTAGTGAGTTAGCTCGAGCAGTTGAGGCCCTTGATCCTGCATTAAAAGCTGAGGATCGCCTGAAATCGAGATTGTTGGGTCCTTATGGGGAATCTCGATCATATGACAATAGCGATAATCGTAGAGGATTTTATCCTACAGAACAACGTAGATACAACGATTATCGGGAACAGGTGGCTGATGATTTTAGTCAAAGGGAATTTAAAAATTATGCGTTGCGAGACGAGGCTAGGGCGAGATCACCCAGTCCTTACAGTTATCAGCGGCGTGTTCACGATACTCGAGGTTACCGGGATTCTAGTCCGTACGGGGATAGAAACCAAGCGAATAGATCTTATGAACGATCGCGGTATGATTATAATTACCCAACCGGAGATGGGAGAGGTAGCTTTTCAAATAGCCGGGAATACAATATGATGGAAAATCGGCGAGATTCGAATAATGATTCTAAAGTCCGATTTAAAGAAGATGTTAGAATTGATCGATCGCCTTTTAGAATTGAATCACGTACTGGGTTTAGGGCAGACTCGCCTTCACGTTCTATGTTGACTGATCGCGCCAATAAGCTCACTGATAGGTTTGACTCTTTAAACTTAGAGATGGCTCGGCGGGGAGACGTGACGGCGAGCCAAAAGACACCAGAACGTCGGTTAACGGCAAAGGAAATGAAAGAAAAGACAGAATCTTCGCGTTAAATACTCGATTTGACTCTCCGATAATAAAAATGTCTGCCAAAGAACTATGTAATCGGTTTACATTATTTTTAATCGACACCGGAGCGGAAATAAATGTAATTAAGTTGGATGTTTTAAACGACGATGTAATAATAGCGGCAGATGAAACGTCCTTTATAACCGGAATAACTCCCGATAAACTCGAAACATTAGGAACAACAATTATACATTTACAGGATAAACCTGTAGCGTTTCATGTTGTGGCATCATCATTTCCGTTAAAATGCGATGCGATATTAGGAACAGATTTCTTAAGAGGCGAAAAGGCGATTATATCTTTCGCATATAACACTATGGTTACTGAAACGAATCCTATAACTCCTTTTCGATTCCTTGATGAAAGATCTATTAAGAACCATTTAGATAGACGGAATATCGAGGCTCGCGTGTATAATATAAGACCGCGTACACGACAAGTGGTTGAAATTGATGTCATTAACAATGAGTTAAAAGAGGGTTATTTGCCTAAGTTAAACACGATGACAGGAGTCTTTGTGGGAGAGGCTGTTGTGTCGGTGAATCCACGAGGATCTTGCCATCTCATGATAATAAATACGCTAGAAGAGCAAGTTTCTGTAGAGGTGCCGCCGCAGGAATTAATTCCATTTGAGTATAGCAATTTTCCCGGAGAACAGGATGAAGAAGACTCAGAAGTGGAAAGATTAACTACAGGATCTCAAAATAATCCGATAGATAGAGTGGCTGAAATTAAACAACGATTACGATTGGACCATCTAAACGTGGAGGAACAAGATCATGTTATAGATTTGGTTGAAGAATATCCAAATCTGTTTTATTTACCTGTTGACAAGTTAAAAGCTACACATTGTATTACTCATTCAATCCCAACTGTTGATGAAATTCCTTTAAATACTAGACAGTATAGATTTCCACCCATACATAAGCAAGAAATTGCACGCCAAGTCAAGATGAAGTTACAGGATGGAATCATAGCACCGTCAAAATCTCCATATAATTCACCCTTATGGATAATTCCTAAAAAGCCGGACTCACATGGTAATCCACGATGGAGAATGGTTATCGATTTTAGACGGTTGAATGACAAAACAATTGGGGATGCATATCCCTTGCCCAATATCTCCGAAATCTTGGACCAATTGGGTGAAGCTCAATATTTTTCGACGTTCGACTTAGCAAGTGGCTTTCAACAAATTGAGATGAATCCAAAAGACAGACATAAGACCGCATTTACGACACCGAATGGCCACTATGAGTACGTGCGAATGCCTGAGGGGCTGAAAAACGCACCCGCCACCTTCCAGCGATTAATGGATCAAGTGCTGCGGGGTTTACAGGGTGTTGAGGTCTTTGTATACTTGGACGATATCGTGGTGTATGCCAAGTCATTAGAAGAACATCAGAAAAAGGTTCGACGCCTGTTCAATAGATTAACTGAAGCAAGACTCACCCTACAGCCTGACAAATGCGAATTTTTGAAGACAGAAGTGACTTACCTGGGTCATATTATAAGTAGGAAAGGTGTGAAGCCTGATCCGGCAAAGATTGCAGCTGTAAGGAATTTTCCTAGGCCGAAAACACAAAAGAACGTTCGGCAATTCTTAGGGTTGGCTGGATATTATAGGAGGTTCATACAGGATTTCGCTGAAAAATCTAAGCCGTTGTGTGATCTGTTAAAGAAGGATATTGAATTTAAATGGGAAAAGCCGCAGAAGAAGAGCTTCATGGAACTGCGTAAAGCTTTATGCAAGAGTCCCATATTGCGATATCCAAACTTTAAACATCCTTTCATCTTAACGACAGACGCCTCAGATCAAGCTATAGGTGCTATTCTAAGTCAGGAGCATAATGGAAACGATTTACCTGTAGCCTGTCCAGAATACTAACTAAACCCGAACGAAATTATTCTACGACTGAGAAGGAATGCTTAGCGATTTTATATGCTGTATTACATTTTAGACCGTATTTGTTCGGCCGCAAATTTACCCTTGTAAGTGACCATGAACCATTAAAGTGGATAGATTCGATCAAAGACCCTGGTCAAAGATTGATTCGTTGGCGACTCAAATTGCGAGATTATGAATATAAGTTTGTTCATAAAGCAGGGAAACTTAACGTCAATGCTGACGCCTTGTCAAGGAATCCTGTTATACCTGATGAGTTAGTGACCTCGGTCGATATTGAGTTAACGACACGTGATGAAGAAGCTTCATCTAACGCCTTAGTCAGAATATTACCATTTGCTAGTTCGCAGCCGAAAGCAGGAGAACCTCCTAAAAGAGGAAGACCTAAGGGTTCACGATCCTATTCAAGACCTGTCACATTTGATCCTGAGGCTGTAGCTACAAGAACTAGAGCTAAAACACAAAGTGGGAATAATGAACCAGCATTAGGAAATCCATCTTGTGAAGACTTGATGGAAGAGTTAGATTCTGCAGGATCAAGCTCTGAAGAAGACCTAAATGAGACATTAATTGAATCACAACGAAGAGATGCTACTCAAAAGACGGAACTTCTTTCGGATACCCGAATACCGGGTTTACTAAGGGTTCCTGACGAAGAGAGTATACATAGCTCAGAAGCAAATCCAGCAGAACAAAGGGAGAATATATTAACGGAAGGTAATATTGCGGTACCATTACCAGCTATTTTATCCAGCGACAGTGAAACTGAAGAATCTCAAGAGGATACGACGGATAATGAACAGCAAGATACCTTGATACCTGAAGACGACAATGTGATGGATTCAGATGAGTCAGAAGAGGACTGTCGGAAAACGATACTAGAGCCTGAGACAAAACCTAAACCCTGTGCAACCTCTACACCTTTTGTAGGAAGGAGGCCTGAAGAAACTTCAAAAACAGGATGCTCAAGTACGCTCTGGAATGAGTATCTGCCAGTGACCTCCGATTCTGAAACTCCACGAGTTGTTAAAGTTAGAGAGAATTTAACATATTATCACTCAGACTATGTACACTTTATACCTGCAGATTGTCAAATGACGAGTACAGTTTCGAAGTTATTATATAGTTTAGGCTTAATTAAACTGGAAGAGTTAAAATTGGCCAACCCACAAATCGGTCAAGTATTGATTACGGAGCGTGGCCGGAACAAGATTTTCAGTGTAGTAATAAAGGAAAATTATTATGATAAGTTAGACTCACACACTTTGAGAATTTGTCTATTGAATTTAAAAGGAATTTTGATTAATTGCAGAATAACCAGTTTCAGAATTTCACAGACAGGAGATTACACTGATGACTTAGGTGAAGGTATAACAGAAAAGATCTTGGAAGAAGTGATTTACGATACCGGAATAGAAATTATAATTTGCCAAGGGAATGTCCAAATTCCAAAAGAAGAAATGAGACCTAAGATATTAGAAGAGTATCACAACAGTCTTGTAGGAGGACACCGAGGTGTTACCAAGACTTATCGGCGAATAAGGGAACGTTTCTATTGGCCTAACTTGAGAAATGACGTTCAGAATTTTATTCGAACATGCGATAACTGTCAGAAGAAGAAGTTGGTACGAGCCAAGACGCGTGAACCGATGTTAATCACCGATACGCCTATAGAACCCTTTTCAAAGGTATCATTAGACGCAGTTGGACCTTTGCCGGTTACACCTAGCGGGAATAAGTATATAGTAACGATGCAGGATAATCTTACGAAGTATTGCATCGGTGTTCCTGTGCCAGACATAAGGGCAGAGACAGTTGCTCAAGCAATGGTGACCTCATTAATTCTACAATATGGGACGCCAAAAGCCATCTTAACAGACAGAGGAACAAGTTTTCTGAACAAACTGATCCATCAGATCGCGCGTATGTTCAAGATACAACATGTGACTACAGCAGGTTACAGGCCGCAAACTAATGAGAGTCTGGAACGAAGTCACGCTGTACTGACTGATTATATAGGACACTACACCGATAAATTCAATGATTGGGACAGATTAATACCTTTTGCTATGTTCTGTTATAATACCTCGGTACATGAAGGAACAAATTTCACGCCTTATGAATTGGTGTACGGAAGAGTAGCAAGATGTCCATCTATGTTTCCATCAGAAGATTTGCCTACGTATAACAGCTACTTGCAAGATCTAATACTTAGATTGAATGAAATGCAAATAAAAGCAGGAAAGAATCTAAATGAAGCGAAACATAGATCTAAGAGGATTTACGACAAGCATTCACGACCTTTTCTCGGGAAAGTAGGAGATACGGTTTATGCGTTGATAGAACCTAAACGGGGGAAATTCGGCGAGCGTTATAGTGGACCATATAAGATTGTGGATATCTTAGAAAAGAGTAACGTTGTATTGCAAGATAGCGCAGGGAAACGGTTCGCCCGTCATGTTGACAAATTAAAGTTGACCAAGATTAATCAACGCGAACGATTTTATATGCATGAATGTTAATGCTAATTACCCTGTTTTTCTTAGGTTTTAGGAAATGAATGTCAGTCGCTCTTACTAATCATATATTTTGACTCAATACGTTAGAATCAAATTCAGGTACGGAATATAATATGCGTGTAAAGGTAACACCATTAAGTAGGTGTATCAAAAGGGAGATGCTGAGGAGCTGGTGATGGAAAGATGACTTGACCAGCAATGTATGTTATTACCATCTAAGAGTTGGGGCTCGAAGTACATCGTTAGAGTCCAACGTCGCAGCTTTGGTTCGCATGTTGGAAGCCACACCCGTTTTGAAGCGAATCACCCTAGAGATGACACCTGTATTGGAATTTTAACAACCCTGCGAGCATGG